>CM056135.1:47575344-47802844 GCA_029620275.1 Acrossocheilus wenchowensis
TTAAATCAGCTTGATTTCTCAAATGA
Organism: Acrossocheilus wenchowensis; assembly: GCA_029620275.1. Taxonomy (NCBI): domain Eukaryota; kingdom Metazoa; phylum Chordata; class Actinopteri; order Cypriniformes; family Cyprinidae; genus Acrossocheilus; species Acrossocheilus wenchowensis. The sequence continues at coordinate 47,575,371 of CM056135.1, forward strand.
TCACTACTCAATGTAATGCATCCTTTATCTTTAATGTATATGGTTAAATAAATTCATAAATATTCATAAATATTAAAATTCTAAGATGTCAAATATAATTCTTAAATATTGTTTTTAAAACATCAATATAATTGTTAAATAGAAATCTGAATATCCTGATATCTTGAATATCTGAATGTTTAAACAAATTATAAATCTAAATGTTGTGGAAAATTACAGTAGTTTATTTATTTATTTATTTATTTATTTTTATTTTACATTCAGTAGCCACATTTATTTCAGATAAATTCAAAGGAGATTCACAGAGTTAAATTACAAATGTTTTACAATGTATCATTTTTAAATAAATATACAATTTTCTTTATAATACATATATATATTTCCTTTTTGTTTTTTGGGATGTTGTTATTGAACTACATATTGTTCTTAAATAATGAATATAATCCTTAAATCTCAAACTACAGGAGTTCTGCTACATGCATCATTTATACATTTTAAAAGGAAAGAAAAAAGGTTTTTTTTGTTAAATATAGAACCTTCATGCACTCATTTGTTTTTTGTCTTGTTAAAATGTATAAATTATAGCTATCTGTGTTTGATTGTAGACATTAGAAACGCTTGAGCGATGCACATCTGAATTGAACTGTGTTATTCTGCGTGCTGTAGGGATGCTGCTGGCGATTCTGGAGAAATGCGGCGCGTTTCCTCGCATAAACTCTCCTGATGTCAGCGTGGGGGAGGGGACTGTTGCCGCCGGTTACCAGAACTTCATCATCTGCATCGAGATGTTTTTCGCCGCTTTGGCGCTCAGACACGCGTTCACTTACAAGGTCTACATGGACAAGACACTCGACATTCAGGGTAACTGCACGCGTGCTCATGTAGTACACGATTAGTTTAGACTCGATTCTGATTCACAAACTCAGTTTGAATCGATTCCGATTCTTTAGGGTATAATCAGTTTCACTTTTCACTGCTGTGGCGCTGAGAGTCTGTGACAGAGACGTATTTCAGCTTCATAAATGTGCAAAATCTTCAATGTTTCTCTTTGTCTTCCTCTCTATCATTTTTCAAATATTAATTTCAATGTGGATGTGCTGTATTTTGTCTCTCTCAGGCTGTGTTCCTGTCTATGGCCAGTACGGTAGGTTTACTCGATTTCTCTGTCTTCATTTAATGCATAATTCACTTTAATACACATAGTATCTGTACAGGCAACCTTTCATTGTATTTAATTAGGTGTGTTCATTTTTCTTTTTATGTTTTAACATTAAAACTTGATGACTTTTTATTTTTTTTTATAGTTTTCCTTTTTTAAAAGCTTTAGTGATTTTGTTGTGTTTGCTATTTTTATAATAGGTTTTTCTTTAAATGCGAATGGAATTATTATTATTATTTTAATTTTTTCAGTTGTAGTTGTTGCAGGTGTTTTTCCAATTAAATATTTTCTAGTTTGGGACCAAACTCTAATGCTGTTTATTAAAAAAAATAGCAATGGAAATAACATTTTTACGATCAACATTTCATAAATAAGAGTTTAATTTTCTGTAGCATTTTTCTTATAGGTACATTATTGTCCCATGTTGTATGCGAGTCATTTGTCATATATATGAGATTTTAATTCATTAATTAATATTCAGATTTGTGTGAAAATGTATGGTAAAATGCTACAGCCATGGTTTTGTCAGGCTGTGCTGTTAACTAAAGATTATTGCCAGTTTTTCCTTCAATTCACCCCTCACAAACTTCATAACTGAATAGGGAAATAAAATTGCTCTGCAAATGGTTTCAAGCGGTTATGTGCTCGGTAAAACTGTCTGTCTGTCTGTGTTTCAGGTCGTTGTGCTCCCATGAGCATCTCCAGCAGTCTGAAGGAGACGATGAATCCGGGCGACATGCTGCAGGACGCCATCCATAACTTCTCTCCGGCGTATCAGCAGTACACACAACAGAGCCGCTCTGAACCGCTGAGCCGCTCCAACAGCTGCAGCAACGAGAAAACACTGCTGCTCAGCTCCGACGACGAGTTCTGACGCGCTCGCATTCACTCACAAACACCAGTGAGACGATGATCACGATGCCTACATAGTCAGCATGTTTAGGCAGCATCGGTGCTTCCAGTATGCTACTTTGCGGTACGTCGTTGTAGCCAAAAGATTAATAGAGAATACTTTAATTCAATGGTTCTCAAACCTTTCAAATGGAGTTACCACCTTTGATCAAATCAGAGCACAACTCATTCTGTTAACAGCAGTGGAAGAATGTTCTGGCGAGGTTCTCTCAACGTTACGAACAAACCTTCTTAATAAAGTGTTTGTTCAAACTTATGTTCTCAAAATGTTAGCACAAAAGCATTTGTTCATCATTCATTGTTCACAAAACATCGTTCATGGAAGGTTTTTTTCCTGAAATGATTTAATTGGAAGTTTGTGTAACATTGTGTTCTACTTGTTCCGGAACATTCAAAAGTAACGTTCTCATAATGTTTAAACATTGATAAAACGGAATGTTTCCCTTAGTCACATAACCAAGAGAAAACGTTTTTAAAACTTAAAAAAAACATTCAGAAATAATGTTACTAACAAAACTTAATGAGAACATTAGCGAAACATATTCATAATACAGACGATTTTGATTAATATCATATTCTGATCAATATCAACAACAGACAACCCAGTAGTTCAGATAAATCATGACGCTATCAGACCCCTTTTTAGGGCTCATCCACACGAAGCCAGAGCCCTAAAAAAAGGCTAATGCAAAAATACAACTTTTTTTCCTCATTCTACCATAAACACAGCGTTGCCTCAAGAAATATCTGTGTACATATGAAACCACCGAAACCGATTCAAAACAATGTAGTATACATGCCAGACCAGTATGTGGCGCTGTAATCATGCCACAGAGATACACAAACGGAGAAGAAGACTTGAGGCATGCGCATAAATCTTGCACGCTGTATACAAACCTAACACAACAACAAGACGAACATGGAACAATACACTTATTACACTATTTATTAATCTGTGTTAATGTTAGCTAATAAAAATACAGTCTTTCAGTGATTGTTCATGTTGTTGTTGATGTTACGTATCAAAATATACGGATTGTCTGAACACATGAAATGCAAAGGTGTCCTTTTCAGATTAATCCACTCTGGGACCTGGTTTCATAAAATAGCGTTTCACACTCCCAAAACGCCGGATCCGTCTGGACGAAATGCCGATACGATACAAATTTTTACGTATACAGCTAAACGACGGGCCCTTAGACTTAACTACAGGAGCTTGAACTTTTTCGTCATGTTTTCAGCTGCTTTTCCGCACATTTAAAATCAAATTAAAGAATAAACATTTGGGTTTATTAATTTAAAAGTGCGGTTTGAGAATCACTGGTTTAATATTGTACGTTAACTGGAGCACTGTATGTGTGTCACGTGAAGCTGCTGCCTGTGTAGAGCGTCTCAAATCACTCACTAATGAGGGTTTATTAGCTGTAGTAGATCTGATAGAGTGAGACAGACTGGAGGATGATTATGAATCATAATGATGTGCCATATAAACACAAACGCTCCTCTCGGCACTTTCTACATGTATATTTCAGGGTAACGTTAAGATTCATTCACATGAAGTATGTAGATTATAAACTGCTGCATAATAAACAACAGGAGGAACGAGCTCATGACTGAAATGCCTTAAACATCTGTTACTCTCATGTGGTTCAGACTGGATTGAGAACGTTACCGTAGTAAACAGCTGCAGATTTGAATGAAGCAATTAGTGTCTCTTCATTTTCTTTTCACTCTTGAATGTTTTCCTGCTGTTTTTTTCTGTTTTTCTGAGTAAATGAGATGGATGTAAAGATGAGTGAAATACAGATGGGACACAGATTAAACTTCACAGATGTTTGAAAGCAGCTGTGTGAAGCTTCCTCAGATAATTGTCCTCTCGTTTGAGTGTCTTTTGTTAATCTTTCCTTTCCAAAGAATCTATATTTTATTGGTACTTTTAGCTTTACCTCTAATTAGCAAAGTTTGTAGACAAAAATTCTAGGTGCATTTTGAACGTACCTGCCAAGAAAACTGAAGTATATTATTTTAACATAATCCACTCTGCTTGGTGAAGCTTCTGTTTTCACAGTTTATATCATGTATATTATTACACTACCAGTCAAAGGTTTTTCAACAGTAAGATGTTTTATAAAGACGTCTGCTCACCAAGCCTGCATTTATTTGATCCAATGTAGGCTACAGCAAAAACAGTAATATTGTGAAATATTTTTACTTTTTAAAATAACTTTCTTTTTGAATATATTTTCGAATGTAATTAATTCCTGTGATTTCAAAGCTGAATTTTCAGCGTCATTACTCCAGTCACATGATCCTTCAGAAACCATTCTAATATTCTGATTTGCTGCTCAAAAAAACATTTATTATTATTATTGTTATTATTATGTTGAAAACAGCTGAGCAGACTTTTTTCAGGTTTCTTTGATGAATAGACGGTTCAGAAGAACAGTATCTTTCTGAAATAGAAATGTGATAGCACTTTATCTTTTACTAACTTTATCATCACTTTTGATCAATTTAAAGCATCCTTGCTAAATAAAAGTATTAATCCCCCCCCCCCCCCCCAAAAAAAAAAAAACAAACAAACACACACACACACACACATGTCTGGTTTGCTATCCTTGTGGGGACTCTCCATAGGCGTAATGGTTTTTGTAGTGTAATTACTGTATGTGCTATTGTCCTACACCAACCCTACACCTAAACCTACCCCTTACAGGACACTTTCTGCATTTTTACTTTCTCAAAAATACTCACTCATGGGGTTTCCTCATGGGGACCTAAAAAATGTCCCCATAAGGTCAACGTTTACTGGTTTTACTATCCTTGTGGGGAAATGTGGTCCCCTCAATGTAGCATAAACAAGGACACACACACACACATATATAAAAGTGTGTTTACATAATATATGTGTGTGCGCTGTGTATATTTATTATGTATAAATACACATGCATGTATATATTTCAGAAAAGGTTGTTTATATATTAATTTATAATATAAATTACATGATTATAAATATAGACATATAAATACATGTAAATATTTTGTGTGTGTGTGTGTGTATATATACATAATAAATATACACAGAACACATATGCAAACAAAATATATCTAAAGCAGTTATTCTAAATAGTAAAACTATTTTGCTGTATTTTGGATCAAATGAATGCAGGCGTTGTGAGCAGAAGATACTTAACTCATATTTAGTGGAGTGTGAGGACTATCGGCGAATCATATAAAATGAACTAACTTGATTCTTAAGAAAGGATCGAAACTCCTCCTTACACTGATATTCTCGGTATTTATTCTAGAATCTGTCCTCGCGCTGTAAAGTCTCCTCCGGAGGGCGCCGGTGAGTTTCTACTGTAGAAGCGCGTTTGATCGTCACGTGACTTTCGCTTTAGAAACCTAACGGAGTTGCCGAATAATGGCACAGAGCGAGTGTAAGATCCGGATTTAACTAACCAGACACTTGAACTAACATGCTGCTTCAGTTAACCAGCAGAATTAACTCTTACTGAGAATGGATGGTCTCAACTAAACCTTGTTTTTTTTCTGTCGAGTTGTTTTCTGCGCTGTTGAGCTGGTCTGTGTTAGTTTAATTTGGTCATTTCCAGACGCTACACAAACATTCCTATAGCGAGAGAAATTCGTGTAAGGAATAACAACAAAGCTCACTGACAGTTATTTTTTTTATGCATGCATGTTGTTTTTATATCGTTGTTATAATGCCACAACTCTAAGCTGGTTTATTACAAGCTGCTATTATTACTTTTTCAAACTCACGCTCATTGCAGTATTGCTGCTTGTACATCTTTAAATGTTATTTTCAGCGTGTTATTGTGGATATTGTAATGTAAGACTTTTGTTTCAGTGACTGCTGCATACGATCTTGCTCACAGCAGTAGTTGGAGCATGGACCCTCCTCCTGACTGTAAGTCTATTACATAGCCTAAAGAAAATCCAACCGATGTTGGATGAAGATCAAGCATGTGTGTTTTGTGTTTCAGTGAGCGATGTGATTCCTCTGAGGATTGTCCTGCTGGGGAAGAATGTGTCAGAAAACAGTGGAGTGGGAAACTTCATCTTAGGACGAGCAGCGTTTGACAGTGAAGCTCCTCCAGATGTTGTAGAGAGAGTCGGAGGAAGGTTGAAGGGCAGATATGTGATGCTCATCAACAGTCCTCAGCTGCTCCAGACAAACATCTCAGATCATCAGATCACACAGACAGTGAGAGAGTGTGTGTTTCTGTCTGATCCAGGACCTCATGCGTTCATAATCATACTGCAGTATAAAGACTTCACTGAGGAGGACATGAGGAGAGTGAAAACTGTCCTGAAGGAATTCAGTGAAGAGGCGATTAAAGGCACCATGGTGATCTCGACTGATGAAGAGACGCGTGACGCTGAAGGGGCATCTGTGAGAGCTAATGAATTAATTAAGCAGTTAAACAGCGAATGTGGAGGAGGACAACTGCAGCTTGATCATAAAAACAAGGAATGGTGCTCTATAATGTTGCAAAGATTAGAGAAGATCCTCGGAGAAAACGGTGAAGAATATCTCACACGTGAGCTGTATCATGATGCAGAAGGATCATCAGTTGATGAAGATCGGAGCACATCTTTTGTTTCACTCAGAATAGAGGAGGAAGAGGATGCAGACGATGATGGAAAGTCATACACGCGTACAAAGAAAAAGGAAGCAAAAGGTTCTCTTCATGATATACCAAAAATGTCCTATTGTAAATATTCCTGCTTTTGCAATTACATATTCAGCTGTGTTCTGACACCAGGTTACTGAATATTAGGAACTTGAATAAGACGTTCAGCTGTTTTGGGTGGGTAGTCCTAATATTGATTGTAGTATTGGGAGTTTTTATGCTTGGACTACAGTATAATTCAGGCCAAGTCCAATTTGCCACTTGTTTTGTGTGTACCCAGTTGATTGATTTAGTTATGCATGATAGATCAGAACTAAGACATAACTCACTCGTGGTTTTTTTAATTAAGAAGCCGTTCATATAAATATATTTTTCAGTACTTTAAATGTCTTAGTGTGATCAGAGACTCTTATGAGATGCTGTAATGGACAAAATGGTTAAAGTTTCAGTCATGATGCCTCATTGCGTATTGAATCGTGATATATGTATTGCAATGTCTTATAGTAAATACATGCAGAGTGAATTAAGTTTAAGTATAGAAATGTTATGCAGCATCATGAGTTCTGTATTCATGTATTCACACATCTTTTTTTCACAGTTAGTACTCCAGATCAAAGACTAGAGCGCGATCTTGCAAAGAGTAAGTTTATAAACACATATGTAGATACATTTTTCAATGGCTGTAACATTTGCAAAATTAATATAATTAAAAATGCATATCTGAAAATGCTGCAGTAAGTTTTGTTGTTGTTCTTGTTGTTTAAGGAAGTGTACATGCGAGCAGAAAACAGAAGCTGTGTGTTGTGTTGTGTGGAAGTGATGGAAAACTGAAGGCCTTCGTATCAAACCTTATAAGAGGAAAAAATAAGTTTCTTCCCCCCTTACCCCTGAAAGAGAGAGAGTGTGCGAAGAGAGACGTGGAGCTTCACGGACGTCTGATGAGTCTGGTGAAGCTTCCTGCTCTGACTCGCCTCTCAGAGGAGGAAGTGATGCGTCAGGCTCATCAGTCTGTGTCTCTCTGTGATCCTGGAGTTCATGTTTTCCTCCTCATTATTCCTGACGCTCCACTGACTGATGCAGACAAAGCAGAAATAGAGATGATCCGGAGGATTTTCAGCTCAAGGATCAAAAACCACCTCATGGTTCTCATAATCCAAGAGAAGAACATGTTTAGTAAACTGATCAGTAGTAAAAGTAGTCTGAATAATATTTCATCTGCTCAGATGTGTCTTCAGTTATTTGGAGGTAGACAATTTGTTTTGGAGAATGGCTCACAGGTTCCAGATCTGCTGCAGGATGTGGAAAACATGGTACAAGAGAATAGAGGAAGTTACTACACGACCTTCATGTACCTTCAGGCTCGAGTAGAACTGGAGAGAAACAAACACAGAGCTGAAATAGAGGAACTGAGAAGATCTATGCTGAAAGCTCAGTCAACAGCAGGTACGAGTTCATGAGAAAGTGTGTTCCCAGGTCCTCCTGGGAAGTTTGTATTTTTTTTTTAGTAAATTTAGCAAGATATTTTTAACTCTACTTTTACAAAATGATAAATAAATGTAAAAATAGAATTTTATGAAGATCCTGTAAATTTTAATTGATATACATCCACGTTGTTTTTCAATATGTTAGTAACTATTTTCTGTGACTATAACTAGAATAACATAAAACAGTAAAACTATTTGTGCTGCAAACCAGTGTTTTTGTAATTACAACTGTAAATTTGGTGAGAAACACCAGTCTGTAATATCAAGTGGCAGACCAGTCTGTTTTGTGCAGTAGAAAGTAATGATGCAGATGACATCGGAAGCCAGGCACATTCAGTTTACAATAGCCATGCTGCTCTGACATTAAAATTTTGTAAAAACTATTGTATTTTTTACATGCAACATAGTTGTATTATAAATGGGGAAAAAATCTAATAATTGAATTTATTGACACAGACACAACATCTATTGCATTCCACACAATCAATATCATGATTCTTGCCTGTGTTCCCTTGTCTTGGTCTTGTGTTTTGTACTCTTATTTCGAAATGTATTTCCACATTGTTTCTGTGCTCTTTTGCCTACCTGCCTTATCAGTTACCGTCATTAGTTACTATAGCTATTCATTAGCCCCTCCCCCTTGTTAAGGTGTGTATTTAAACCCCCGTGTTTGCCCTGTTTTTTTGTTTAGTGGCTGTTACGTATTTAGTTTTCTCCTGCTTATGGCTTGTGTCGTTCTGGTTCCTGTTAATTCCTTCAATAAAGCTTGCTGCCTTGCCTTCGCTCTTGAATCGCCAAGCGTAACAAACATATGGGAAAATCAAATCGTGGTTGCTTTAGAAAATGTGCTTAGAAAATATTTTTTTTTTATGTTCCACGTCAATAATTGCTTTTCTCTTTATGTTTGCAGGTTTAACACACAATTATGCTGCTGTGAGGATTGTGCTGTTGGGAAAGACGGGTGTTGGGAAAAGTGCAACGGGAAACACAATACTGAGAAGAGACGCTTTTATATCAAAACTGACTTCACGCTCAGTGACCAGAGAGTGTCAGAAAGAAACCTCTGAGTTCAACAGAAGACGGGTAACAGTGATCGACACTCCAGGCCTGTTTGATACTGGAGTTGATAATGTTGAGACCAGGAGGGAGATTGTGAAGTGCATTTCTATGGCGGCTCCTGGTCCACATGTGTTTCTGCTGGTGATTCCACTGGGACGATTCACTCAGGAGGAGAAAGATGCAGTGAAGATGATCCAAGAGATGTTTGGAGAGAAATCCAGCATGTACACCATGGTGCTTTTCACCAGAGGAGATGATCTGAGAGGAACCAGAATTGAAGACTTTATTGAAGCTAATGATAGCTTACAGTACATCATTCAGCAGTTTGGAAAGAGATACCACGTGTTCAATAATAATGAGACTAAAGACCAGAGACAGGTTTCTGCATTGCTGGATAAGATTGACTGTATGGTGGCAGCAAATGGGGGGAGTTTCTACACCAGTGAGATGTTCCAGCAGGTGGAGAAGAACATCAAAGAGGAACAAGACAGAATCATGAAAGAGAAAGAAGAAGAGATCAAGAGAAAAGAAGAAGAGCTGAGAGCCAATTATGAAGCAGAAATTGAACAAATTAAGAAAGAAAATGAGAGAGAAAGACAGGAGATGCAGAATGAACTGAGAAAAAGTGAGGAAGAATTCAGAAAAAGAGAAGAAGAGATCAAGAAAGAAACAGATGAAAATCTACAAAAAGAGCTGCAGAGAAAACTGGGGGAGAAACAGAAACTATTTGAAGAAGAAAATAAAAGAAAAGAAAAGGCTTTGGGAGAACAACAACAGAACTTCATAAAATACCTGGAAGAAAATCACGAGGAAGAAAAACAAAAGCTCCAGGAGAAAATTCAGCGTGAAACAAGAGAACAAGCAGAGCGTGAATATCTCATAAAACTCGAAAGAGAAGTAGCTATAGCTTTAAAAGAAGCTGAAGAACAACTACCATGTTGTGCAAAACGAGCTCGTGACTGGAGTGTGTATGGAGGGTTTATCGGAGCAGCTGCTGGAAGTTTAGTTGGTTCTTATGAAGACGTTGTGTATTGGATTATCAGAATGTGTTCTAAATGTCAAGCTCAAAAGCAAACTGAAGGGTGTGTTCAGGTACAACCCCAATTCCAAACAAATTGGGACGCTGTGTAAAATGTAAATAAAAACAGAAAGCAATGATTTGCAAATCTAATAAACCTTTATTTTATTCACAATAGAACATAGAAAATATATCAAATGTTTAAACTGAGGAACTGTACCAATTTAATGGGGAAAAAATTAGGAAATTTTGCATTTGATGGCTGCAACATGTCTCAAAGTTGGGACAGGGGGCAACAAAATGCTGGAAAAGCAAGTGTTTTTTTTTTTTTTAAAGAAACAGCCAGAGGAACATTTAGCAACTACCGTATTGACCCGAATATAAGACAATGTTTTTTTTCTTGGAAATACATCGGAAAACACCCGGGCGTCTTATATTCGGGGTCTAGATCGGGGTCAATAATACACCCACAACAATAGGTGGCGCCAAAAACGCATAAAACGAGTGTGCCATGAAATATGTAATGTAATGTGTGTTTTAAAGATCTTGAGTGAAAACAAAAGAAAAAGAAAAGCTTACAGCGGCACGAGTCGTGACTGTTATGTTAGTCTGATGGGACCAAACTTCCTCTGTAAGTGATTTTAAATCATAAGACAGAACCCAGATTTGAAGACTTCAATAAGATTTCACTTCTACTGTTAATAATATTTTGGTAGGCTACTATGAGATGGATGGACTAAATGTTATATAATTCAGATGGGCTACCTGTTATTTCAATGGTAGGCTATATCAAAAAGTGTATATTTGTCAGTGTCATTGTTGGTACATTTTACCAGTATTTACCATACTTTCAAAACAAAAATTAAAATAGGAAAAATATGCAATTTGAAAATAATTTAAGAAAAAATGTGTTTTACAGAGAGAGAGAGAGAGAGAGAGAGAGAGAGAAAGAAAACAAGATTTGGTTTTCAAAAAGCCTTTTTCCAAAAGCTACATCTGGAAAAAGGTGGGTCGTCTTATAATCAGGGTCGTCTTATATTCGGAACAATACGGTAATTAGGTTAATTGGGAACAGGTCAGTAACATGAGTGTGGGTATAAAAAGAGTATCTAAAGCCTGAGACACACTGCACGATTTTTGGCTGTCCTAGACGAAAGACTAGCATCGTAAAACAATCGCGGAGATTTCTGATTCGTCACGATTGTTTCACGACGGTGGCAATCTTTCGTCTGGGACAGCCGGAAGTCGTGCAGTGTGTTTAGGGCTTTTGAGGGGCAGAGTCTCTCAGAAGTATAGATGGGCAAAGGTTCACCATCTACAAATTGTGGAACAATGTCAGAATATTATTCCTCAAAGTAAAATATTATATTTGTAAACCACTACTTTTCAATATTATTCATCAATGTATAGCTGTAGGTGCTGTGCTGTGACAGGTTGTCAGGTGTGCTGTGGGAAATTAGTAAGTTTTCATATCGCTGTATTTTGTTATTATTATTCTAAATAAATGCTATTGGTCATATTTACGTCTATTTGTGGGTTTTACAAATATTTAACCAATAAAAAGCATTTAAAAGAGTTTGTGCCAAAACCTCATAATGCCATTGGATCCTCAAACTGTCAGCGAAACCTCGTAACTCCGCCCCGCCTCCATTTAGAATGAAGTGCTGTGCACAGTTTGGAGACCGATATCTGCTTGTTTGCAGTGCAAACGTAAATAAAGAAATACTGTTTGAATAAGTACAGTGTTTTATTTGCTCTAGAAATGCTATGTCTATAAAAGGCTATTGGCTTTTTTTGGTGTGTGTATGTTTGTGTATGTGTACCTGATATTCACTAAGTTATGAGGACCAAATGTCCCCACAAGTATAGCATTACCAGTCAATTATGACATTGTGCAGACATTTTTTTTTTTGGTCCCCATGAGGAAACAAGCTTATAAATGATATATGATGAAGTGTTTCGACAATCTGAAATTGCAGAAAGTTTCCTATGATGGGTAGTTTATAGGGTGATAGAAAATGCAGTTTGTACAGTATAAAAACCATTACGTCTATGGAGAGTCCCCGCAAAAAGTGTGTGTGTGTATAAATATAAAGACTTGTGAATGTATGTTAGCCATGTGAACCTGTCATCTTGCAAACTGACTTCCCAAGGTGTTTGGATTCCGTTTTTGTTGCTTGTCTTGTAAAAGAATAAAAGAAGAAAATGTGTGTGTGTTTCAAGAGCAGAGACGAGTCTAGGTGTAGCCAATATACCGTCCTGTGCATAGCACTTCATCTTTTATATCATGAGATTTTGGCTAAATGTATTCAACAACAAGATGACTAAGTGCCCATATACAATCAACTTTATAAGCATGTTCTTTAGGGTCAAATAAAGATTTTTCAACTTATTTTGGAGCGGTGTGACTCTTTTCAAAAGCTATTGAACTGGATGGTGTGCCATTGAAGAAACCAACAGAATACAGTGATGGTACAAATTATTATTAAGCAAATAATTGTAGATTACATAGTTGTAGCATGTTCTTTAGGGTCAAATAAAGATTTTACAACTTGCACTGTAGCACTGTGTCCGTCCTTTCAAAAGCTGTTGAACTGGATGATGTGTCATTGAAGAAACCGATGCAACAGATAATGGATCGCAATGACAGTTCGGACGCTGGGGAAATTTTAAATGTTTATTTACACTCGTATGATGGACCAGATACAATTATGAGCCTGCTATGCAGCCAAGAGAGCCGGGACAGGCCAGCATTAGACAGAAAAACGGTCAGAGACAGATTGAGTTGATGTGCGAGGAGAACAGGACAGGTGTCTTGGTGAGAGTTAGCTTCCAGATATACACACGTTAGCTAAATTTTATGTAATCAGGCAATAGCAAAGCTAGAATTGGTCATCTATGAGTATTGATACTTACCAGTAACAGAAACTAATAAGCGTTGATCGGGCGTGTCACACTCGTTAATATTCGACACTAATGTTACGTGATATAGCGGTGTCTCATCACCACAGGAGAGAGAGATAAACATGTTTTTGTTTCATTAAGTGTTTGTGTGGGAAAAGCGAGACCATGGTCACAGCTGAGGAAAGTCAGTGCTGCAAGGAGTTACACACTGGGTCTTAGTAGAGAATGTGACCCCCAGACTTGATGCGCAGTGTCTGACTCTGCACCCAGGCTTTGAGGCTTGCTGTCTGAACCCATGTGCTACAGATAGCCTGCATGCACTTCAGACAGGAGTATAGACCTCTCCAGGCCAGAAGACACATGTATGTTTAGGGCAGAGATCATTTATTAATCTGAGCTAAATACTTGTATGTATAAATACATAGTAAATTAAAGATTTGAATATTAAAAACATCTGAATAATTTTTTATATATTTTTTTTTCAATTACAAGTTGTCTACATTTAGGTCACAACTACCTGCGTCACACTTTTTGATACCATTGGTATAAGACAATCAATATTGACAGCATACAGACAAGTTGTCCGCTGGGCCTATGGTGTCCTGAGCCCCATTTTGGTGACAATCAATAAAAAATTATCACAATCACAATTTGTCTTTTTGTATAAAAATTTGTTTATGAAGTTAACAGTCAACAGTCATTTAGTAACAGTCAACGCAGCCATCTACCAGGAAATCTTAGAGCACTTTCTTCTTGCTTCCTTCTGCTGACAAGCTTTATGGAGATGCTGATTTCATTTTCCAACAGGACTTGGCACCTGCCCACACTGCCAACGGTACCAAAAGCTGGTTCAATGACCATGGTGTTACTGTGCTTGATTGGCCAGCAAACTCACCTGAGTATTGTCAAGAGGAAGATGAGAGACACCAGACCCAACAATGCAGATGAGCTGAAGGCCGCTATCAAAGAAACCTGGGCTTCATACCACCTCAGCAGTGCCACAAACTGATCGCCTCCATGCCACGCCAAACTGAGGCAGTAATTAAAGCAAAAGGAGCCCCTACCACGTATTGAGTACATATGGAGTAAATTAACATACTTTCCAGAAGGCCAACAATTCACTAAAAATGTTTTTTTTATTGGTGTTATGAAGTATTCTAATTTGTTGAGATGGTGAATTGGTGGGTTTTTGTTAAATGTGATCCAAAATCATCACAATTAAAAGAACAAAAGACTTAAAATACTTCAGTCTGTGTGCATTGAATTTATTTAATACACGAGTTTCACAATTTGAGTTGAATTACTGAAATAAATGAACTTTTCCACGACATTCTAATTTATTGACATGCACCGGTATATCAAGCAGGTCTGCATATATGGTTAATTCAATTCAGTTGTATTTATATAGAACTAAATCATAACAAATATTATTTCATAGCACTGTTAATACCTAACTCAAAACACAACATTTCAGCTGTTAATATATATGTATATCAAGTGATCACATGCCTATAAGTTACACGGTAAAGTGTGGGACTCTGAAAAGGTGAATTACACCAGTGGAGGGAGATGGCACGAAGGCTCTAATATCACCGAAACTAAATATCTGCTGCAACACAAGGAATAAATACATGTAAATACACATAGTGCATCCTTGTGCTGCGGCTGATACAGAAGAGTGTACACAGTTTGCGTTCAGTGGATAATCTCTAAAATGGCACTACGGTGACTCGGAGAGACAGAGAGGAGACAAATTGTTGAAAAAAAGTCCTTATTTTTATTTTCTTTGCATACAAAAAGTATTATCACTGCATCATAAAATTCAGATTGAACCACTGATAGCAGATGGACTATCCTGACGATGCTTTTCATACTTTTCTGTGCCTTGACAGTGAGAATTACTTGGCAGTCAATGGGACAGTCACAAGTGGTTTTCATCTAAAATATCTTAAATTGTGTTCCGAAGACGAACAAAGCTTTTATGGGTTTGGAACGACATGGGGGTAAGTGATTAATGACAAAATGTTCATTTTGGGGTGGAATAACCCTTTAAAATCTTGCTAATTACTTATAAAGCCCTGAATAGTTTAGCACCTCAGTACTTGAGTGAAAGTGAAGGTGAAGTGACGTGTGGCCAAGTATGGTGACCCATACTCGGAATTTGTGCTCTGCATTTAACCTATCTAAGTGCACACACACAGCTGTGGACACACACATCGTGAACACACACCCTGAACAGTGGGCAGCCAATGCTGCAGCGCCCGGGGAGCAGTTGTGGGTTCGGTGCCTTGCTCAAGGGTTTCTCCTCAGTCGTGGTATTGAAGGAGGAGAGAGAGCGCTGGTTATTCACTCCAAATATTTCATCCAGAATATCTTAAATTGTGTTCCGACGACGAACGAAGCTTTTACGGGTTTGGAATGCATTTTGGGGTGGAGTATCCCTTTAAGTTGAAACTGTCAGAAAGGAGATAAGTCTACTCCATTTATTACTGAGGTTACATTGGGTGCTGGAGTGTTATTGCAGTGCATTATATATCATATGATTGTTATAACTTATTTGGCCACCATATTTAAAATGAATGAGGTGGCTAAAACATTAGAACCACCTTAAAATAAACAGCATCAGAAAACTGTACATGCATGCTTTTGTTTTATTGCAGTGCATTATTTTCTATTTTTTATTATTATTTTTTTCATTTTAATTGTTTGGCATGCCTTTTCTGCCTTTCGAATCTTTAGTATGGGTTTACACATAGTAGAGTTGTGCAATTAATCAAATTCGATTATCATGCACATCTTGTCAGTAAAGCCGGTTTCTTGATTAGCAGTAAATCGCCATCACCTGCTTTCAGATGGAGCGGCAGTTAATACACAGAGCCGTATTTCACTGACAAGCTACGCAATATCGCATTCATAATCGAAGGCGATTCTTCTGCGATAATTAACGCGATATTGCCTAGCTTGTCAGTGAACTACGGCTCTGTGTATTAACTGCCGCTCCATCTGAAAGCAGGTGATTTACTGCCAATCAAGAAACCGGCTTTACTGACGAGATATGCATGATAATCGAATTTGATTAATTGCACAGCCCTAACACATAGTTTTGTAAATTAGGCCCCAAGAGAGCTCAACCGATATGAATAAAAAATGAATTGGTTTAGTACATAAACCAATTCACATAAGAACTTTGTCATGGTGTACCACCAGTTTCCTATAAATTAAAAATTTGTCCAGCTCATAGATAACCAATCCTGCTCCTGGCGATCGACTATCCTGCAAAGTTCAGCTCCAACTTTAATCAAACACACCTGCCTTTAATTTTCAAGTGATTGTGAAGACCTTAATTTGTTGCTTCAGGTGTGTTTGATTGGAGTTGGAGCTGAACTTTGCAGGATAGTCGATCGCCAGGAGCAGGATTGGGCACCCCTGGTCCAGCTCAGTTATTTGACAAAGTAATGTGTTCTCTCATGTCACATTCTTGTTGTAGCAAATAGCGGAAAACATGAACCAAGTACAGATTCAATGGGCTTTTGAAACTGTATTTTCTCATCAACTGACCAAATATGCCTTCACTAGTTTTTTCCGGGTGTTCATTCAAGTAGGTATGTATAGTGCCATCCTGTGGGGTGGGGACAAGATTAACTCAAATTTTAGTGGCAGCACAGCTTAAAAGTACTGTTTGGGAAGAAAATGCCAAACTACATCTGTCTTTCCTCTGCATTGAGAATGACTATTAAAGGGTTAGTTCTCCCAAAAATTTAAATTCTGTCATTAATTACTTACCGTCATGTTGTTTCAAACCCATGAGACCTCCGTTCATCTTCGGAACACAAATTAAGATATATTTGATGTAATCTGAGAGCTCTCAGACCCTCGATAGACAGCAAGTTTCCTTACACGATCAAGGTCCAGAAACGTAGCAAGAAGATCGGTAATCCATGTGACATCAGGGGTTCAACCGTAATTTTACAAAGCTACGAGAATACTTTTTGTATCCAAAGAAAACAAAAATAATGACTTTATTCAACAGTTCATCATCTCTACGTCAGCGTAGCGCCATTTTGGATGATATCCACTGGACGGAAACTGCTCTTCTGTGTCAGCTGCACCGCGCAGATACGTCTTCTACGTATATTTATGCTTTGATTTGAATGAAAACAGCGTATCCGGTATGTTGCTGTAAAGGATGGATTGTTATGTGTGCTTAACAGATGCACAGTGTGGGAATGGAATTTAAGGGGAAGACTTTCAATGTTGTAATTGGTACAAAATAACATGACTGTCTCTTGAGAAGGTACAGAGAGTCTATTTCATTGACCTTCAAGATAAGGTTGGATACTGTGGTCGCTTGAGAAATACTAGGTGCAGAATTCTGATGCCACATTGATTGTGAAGCCTCAGAGATATTGTTGAATAATAACTCATCTTTTTCTGTAATTAAAACGAAGTGCACCCAATTGGGAGGAGGAGCGAACCTGGCCAGTTTGCTTTCTCTCTCACTTGGAGGGTTGTTCTTAAACCGCACCTAATTTTAAAGTATAAAAAGGGGGATTTCTTGCAGAAACAGTGGAAGCTCAGCCGTAGGATAAGCGCACGTTGCCTGGTATTCTCGGACAAGTGTTGGTCTTCTACTGTGACTGAAACGGGCTCCCCAGTCTTTTGAAAGTGAAGATGATGGCTCGGTTCTGAGGTTGTATATTGTTCTATTCCGCAGCTTGGGGTTTAGTTTTAGTGTATGCTCGAATTTGTGTATTATTCATTTATGATTATATTTTATCCATTTACTCATGATCATTCTTATATTATGCCCCGGTTTATGATTATTCTTCTTTAATGTGTTTATTTTTGATTATCACTATTCTTTTATGCATTTACCTATGATCATTATTATTGATATCAGCTGCATACCAACAATAAACAGTTGTATTGCTTGATTAGTATGTGTACGGACCTTTTATATGCACCACCTTTTGCTGATTAGCACTACACTTGTCTCGCATCAGTTTTGAAAACAGAAACCATACTAAAACAGTGGCTAACACAGAAGAGCATACGCAGTTTCTGTCCAGCGGATATTCTCCAAAATGGCGCTATAGGCTACAGATCTCCTTGCTACGTTTCTGTGCCTTGATCGTTTAAGGACCCTTGCTGTCTGTGGAAGGTCAGAGAGCTCTCGGATCTCATCAAAAATATCTTGATTTGTGTTCTGAAGATGAACGGAGGTCTTACGGGTTTGGAACAACATCAGGGTGAGTGATTAATGACAGAATTTTGATTTTGGGGTGAACTATCCCTTTAAAGCCATTCATCAATACAAACCTTGGAGATGGCATCCATGATCTGTCATTTTTTTCCCCCTGATTGCTCGCCTTTTCTAATGTAAGGTCCACGAACTTATTCCAAGGACGGTATCCAATCGTGGATTGTAGACTTAGCTAGACAAACATGACAATAAACAGAGGTTAGGCCCACCCTATCTAGGTTGGTCGAACAACATTCAGTTGACCTAGATGGAAATTCCCTTTTAGCCCTCCGTTACTAACCTGACGCAGGAAATGCGGTAACAAGGATACAACGTAATCTACTTGAGTCAATAATTACAGAGTAAATCAGAATTAAAATCAAATGTAACAATTTATTATCAGTCAAGTAAATATGTATTATGCCAATTCAAAGATATCAAATCAATACAAGACATCAAAATCTCAAAGATGAATCTAAGAGTAAGATGCATACCTGACTTGAGAAAAATACATAATATGAAGCATGCGAACACACTTCATATCACGGGCTCATCCCGGCTCCAGAAAGGCCCTGATCCTTTTGCAACATTTCCTTAAGTACCTCAGACCAAGACCAACATCCCCCGAAATGGAGACAGGAACTAGACAGCAGACAGCAATTGGAATTTGCATTGATCAAGCAGAGTTATCACCTTTTGGGACAGATGGTAATTTGCATGAAAGACACTGGGAACTGACCCGCCCTCTACAGTGTGCAAAATATCTCTAAACTCTTAGGATCTGTATTACCTTTTAGTTTACTTCTTATAAGAATGAGACCATTGTACCAGTCACCCTGAGACAATTCAAATGATACCAAACATGACTGTAACTATCACTTGCATTCATGTAGAACATTACAATCTACTATTGACCATTTTGAGCAGACTGAGTAGAAGGAAGGATGGGTGAAGGGATTTAAGAAGAAACAAATGGAAGTTTCCTGCACCTCCACTGTGTGGGGTGTCTCGAAGATGCCCGTGCATGTTTTTACTGTTTCTCAGGAGATCAAAGTATCTGAGGTTCTTTCATCCTTACAGTCCCCCATTTGACACCAGTGGGGTCACTGTTAGGTGATTGTTCATCCTTGAATCTTGTCACCTCCTATTGTGCAGATTGCTGGGCAGACTCCAACAGGTGAAAGGTTCTCGCTGGTTACATGCTGCTTCATGCGAGACACTTAAACAGCATCTTAATGGCTCAACGTTTGAACAATGATGAACTTGATATCATTGAAAATGGGAAGAAAGCTGTGAGATTTGTCACAAGAACATATAAAAAAGTAAAAAAACATAAGGTAGGTTCATGTCAACAAGTGCAAATGGTACATTGGGTCTCAGGTGTCTTTTGAGGTCTCATTTCATAAGGTGGTCCCATTTTAATACAGCCAATTCCTCACTACCACTCTGATGGGTTTTAATGGTAGTGGAATTAAAGAATGCTTGGCCTGAGTGGCTTAAATGAAAAGTAGCAAAAAGTCAGTGTAACTTACATATTTATAAAGATAGTATGCATCATTAAAACATAATAATAATAATAATAATATTAAATATTCAATCCCAATTACAAAGGTATAGACCAAAACATCCCAGTAACAATCAGAAAGTTTCAATCTTTTGAATTTTCATGGCAGATTTGCCTCTGTGTTCATAATTTAACATCATCGATTTGTGACGGTAGCCATGCATATGTATATTATGTGCTTCCCATGAGTTGACAGATGGTTGTAAATGGCAATTATTATGTGTGTCTTTCTTTGTTGTCATCATGGGATTAACTCTACTGTCCTATGTATGTGAAGCTATGTGGTTCTGTTAGTGTGAAGATGAACAATCGATCTTTAGTGGAGTACCACGTTTGGGATCTAAGCTATCATTGTCTTCTGTGATGTGTAGTGTTCAGACTGGTTAGTCTAGATGAGGTGATAATGCAATGGTGTTTGCTCTGTGCTCATGTCTGGGAGATGGACGGAGTCTAATCTATAACAATCTGGTTTGCAGGGGTTTAGCATATCACCTTTTGGGGTTTCAGGTGAATAACTTTGCATTTACATACAGGGGTAACTTGTGTGAAAGACTTGGGAGTAGTCTGTCTTTTTCTATTCTTAAGAGGATGAGACCCTTTTACCAGACACACAAACATGAATTGTTGCATTACCATAAACTCCGAATTACTGCTGCTGTTTCAGTGCAGTCTGAGTGTGTAACACCTGATGCTGCTCTTGCAGTGGAGCCTTCACAGTCTGCTGTATCATGAGCATTGGAGACCCCGATTCTGCTGGGGGAATTTTCTAGATTAAATGGCGTCTTTATCACCCATATCGTCATGAACTCCAATGGACCAATGTACATGGCTTTAGTTGCAGTTGCTCTCATTACAGTCAGATCTGTGGGCAGAAATGTGTTCACCTGTTTCGGTGTTGTCTGTTTGGCAGTTGTTGTTTTTGGTGTTGTTCACACATGCAGATCTCTGTGGCACATAAATTATTCTGGTATTTTGGTCTTATTTAGTGTTTTACACTTCCCTTTCATTATTTTTCTAGTAAATTTAGAAGATCAAATGATGTTGTGTGGCTGCATTCAGCCGTGGTTAATTGCAAATGCTATTATGCTCCAAACAAAGGTAAGGAAGTTGTGATGTAAATTTGATCCTGCGGCTGTAACAGGGACCCAGGATAGGAGTGTGGGTATGAGGTGTGATCATGGCTCAAAATACTTCCAATGTTTTTTTGTTAAGGAGCAAAGGAATGTGAAAAATTCAGAGCTACTGAATCCTGCATCCTGCATGTTAATGCCAACCACTTTTTGTGGGAAGTCGTGGCCTAATGGTTAGAGAGTCGGACTCGTAATCCAAAGGTTGTGAGTTCGAGTCTCGGGCCGGCAGAAATTGAAGGTGGGGGGAGTGAAAGTACAGCTCTCTCTCCACCTCAATACCACGACTGAGGTGCCCTTGAGCAAGGCACCGAACCCCCAACTGCTCCCCGGGCGCCGCAGCATAAATGGCTGCCCACTGCTCCGGGTGTGTGTTCACGGTGTGTGTGTGTTCACTGCTGTGTGTGTGCACTTTGGATGGGTTAAATGCAGAGCACAAATTCTGAGTATGGGTCACCATACTTGGCTGTATGTCACGTCACTTTCACTTTTTCTGACCATATTCGATTTTTCAGTTGGTGTTCCTCAGCGAAGGATGAATTGGTTCGCTATCACTTGTCACACTATTGAAAGGAAAACACACCTCCTCCCTTTTGGCACTGAGAACAATTTATAATTCTAAGGGTTAGTCTATCACCTTTCTCCATGTAATGCCATGCTTGGCGATTATAATATAATGTACATTATAATGTGATTTATAATATAATTATATTATTTTAAAAGAGTATAAATTAAAATAATATTATTTCTGGTCTCTGGAGATTCTTTGTAATAACATAGTTGTCAATGTGTTTGTTCTGGATAAGATTTTCTTGTGATTTGGCCCTGCGGCCGCAGCGGTACACACATGTACATTGTAAGTATAACAACAGGTCCGGCTTAAAGCCATTGAGGGATTCTGTAGATGTTAACATCCAATGACTGCAGGCACATGCAGAGTATATGGTCAAATCATTACTCATGGGAGAAATTTACAATTTGCAACAAGGGCTATGTTGTCACAAATTGCATTCTCATGTCAATTTATTTGAATATGAAAAGGTGTTGAGGAGCTGGGCAAGCTCAGAGCTGGTGTAATGCACAATCACTATTTTTAGGTTTTAAAGGTTTGTTTATTCAATATAGTCTGTTTATAGACTATGTGGAGGCCCAGTAGCCATTTGCTTGATATAAGGTGTGATATGCTTAATAGTGTGTTACTATTTGGCCATAAACACCTCCCATGCAACAGGGAGAAAAAAACATGAGCCTTCTGAGTGGAGTGTACCCTCGGACTCAGCTTTGAGCCACTCTCAGAAACAAAATAATTTGTTTCATAAAATAATCACTTTCAATCTGTGTATCAGTTTCAGGTTTTTAAGATTATCATCTATTGTTTGACTGCAGTCAAGGGGAGTTCTGCTTTGTAGTAGTTAGTCCTCAAGAGCTGAGGTATAATTTTTGGCCTCAATGAAGCTTTATTTGAAGCTCTTTTATCTGTGTTGTGATTATCACACTGTTTTGCCCAACTTGCTTTTCATATATAAATGTATCAACTTGAATTGCCTTCTATTTTCCCAATTGTTTATAAATTTAGACTTATATTCTTTGTTCATTCTCATGAAAAAGTTGCTCATTTGTTGCAATGAAGCACATAAAACAATAGAGAAGGCAGTTTGCAGATAAAAATTTTAAGTTCTAATTTATCTCTGTTGAGTACCAGAATATAATTTGGATGATGGTATTCCAATTTTAAGTTTCATCTCTTGTTGCTTAGGCAAACAAAGAGATATTTCCATTTCAGAACAAGGGATGTCATTCCTCGTCTACGCTCTCCCTGATAAGTTGTTTTGTCTAATTCAACCATAGGCTTGAAGAACTTCTTGTCTTCTGTATGAGAAAGTTTTCTCCATTTTCTCAGTCACTATGTGGTCATTGTTTCTCTTTTTAATTTCTGAAAGTATTGCGATTCTCTCCTGCTCCAGACTGTCAGCAGTTTCTCCTTTTGGATGCTGTGGACAGTAAATAACTTCGGCTCGTTTTGTTTTTTTCACATTCAATGCTGCTAGACTTATTTTGTCAGTGGCCTTGTTCTTCAGTGAATTTATCTCCACCTCGGCACATCCCAGGCCTCTTAGTTTGGTCCGCAAGTTTGCCATTTTATACTTCAGGCTAATCTTCCAGCCATAACAGCCATTGAACGACCCTTGTTCTATCAGGCAAAGGTGTGTTTTGACAAGAGCTTCTGCAACATCATTCAGATCATTGTCACTAGGGTAGGCTTTGAACTTAATGATTTCTTCTGCAAGTCTCTCCAAAATGTGCTATTTTAGTTTAGGTGAAGGGTTCAAAAGAGTTGCATTTGTTTTGTAGTTAGCGTTAGCCTTCTCGAGTTCAAGTTCTGCATCATACTTGAAATGCGGGAGAGTAAAAACATTTGGCCAGACCCACTGCCTTGTAGACGGAGGTGAATCTGGAGATGTAACGGGCTCTGTTTCACCCGAAGAGATGAACGAGCATTCTGTTGGCCCTTGTACTTCTTGGTGGAGATGTGTTCTTGCATCATCTTCTTTTGCATTACTTTGCAAGTAGATCACTTTAAGACTTGTACTTCACCGATTTCTGACAGATTTAGGAATTAATTTCCAAAATCTGCATCTTGATATTGAAGACTAATATCTTGCTGTAATCCAAAACTTGTCTTTATTGTCTGGCACAATTCCTCTATGGAGTCTGGAAGTCCCCTTGGCAGAACAAGCTTCCTGGCATCATCATCACCAACAATGATTCTCAGTCTAACAGGCTGGGTCATTGTGTAGATCTAAATATTAAAACAGACAATAGAGAGAGACACAATTAGACAGAAGTGTGTGTTTTATATCTCAAATATAAAACTGTGTCTGGTCAAACGGTGTAATTTTCAAATATTTTATAACTATGTAGTTTAAGGACCTGATCCGACAGGACACTACTTGCAGGTGTAAAAATGTGAGGCTAATTACATTGCCACAGAAGACACCGATTGAACAAAAATGCAAATGATGTTGGGAGTTTGTTTGTTCTGAGTCAGGGTTTTGTGCAACTGGAGAGCTTCATTCCTGCAAAAAATGTTTGGTGCATAGAGCAGAAAAATGCAGCAAGAAAAGTGGTTCACTCATTGTAAAAATATTTTTATAAAAAAGCCAGCCCAGGCTGCTTAAAAGATCTCTGTCGGACCAGCCCATAACTTATTTTTTTTTAGCATTAATAGCCCCAGTGCAAATCATGACGGATATCAACTTTGCCATGTGATGTATTGTGAAAGATACTCACAGACATTACTTATGTTTTCCCAGCCACTCAACATGTCTCTTCAGTGTGACAAGACACATTCCTGCTACTGAATAAGCTGCTAATGGGTAGTCATCCAAGAGTTCCCCATGCTCAATGAGAACCACCTCTTTTACATGTGACATACTCAACTCAAAATCTCTGAAGTGCTCTCTGTACCAAGCAGCCAACTTTTTCACTACAAAATGGATCTTGCCTTGCAAAATACAGATCTGCAATATTTCCGCAAACTCAGGCAGACCAAATAAATGCCCATGGACAACAATCATTCCTTTGCTGTAGTTCATTCCATGGTATGAAACATTTGATGTCAAATGGGCATCGGTCTCATCTGGTAACCTTTGTTTGATCACGACTGCAATGTCAGAATTTAGTAAATCAACTGGCACTGTTGAGGTATTAGTTACCACAAAAGATGTTCTTTGGTCAGAGGAGTGCAAATGAGACACAATCATGAGCTGATGTTTCCTGGCAAGGGTAAGAGGTATCAGTGGCGAGCGGTGACTTTTTTAACCAGGTATGCTGAGTGCTAAGATTAAGGACCCCCCCCCCCCCCCCCCCCCCCCCCCTAACACTTTTAGGACACACTCAAAGAGGAAAACACCGTGGCAGGTGTCGATTTAAAAGTATGCACATTCCTACCTTAGGCTATTTGTAAATTAAATTCATCTCCAATCCTTCTTCTATCGTTTCAGGTTTATCCGTAGTTATTGGAATGCTAGAAAACAGCTGATTTTCCAAGTAAAAACCGCCAAATAACATTTACACTTAGTTACGTTATGATTCAGAGCGTGGGGAGATGGGGGATTTCCCCGGAATACGTCTCTGCATTAATTGAATTAATCTTTTTTTTTTTTTTTTTTTCCCCATTTATTTTTTATTCCCAGTGAATAGGAGTTAAAACTCCCACCCGGATGACAATAATAGACCATGAAAAATACAAAAAAAATAAATAAAAAAATAAAAAAATAAAATAAATAATAATAATAATAATATCTTTAAAGTATTGCGAAGTAACGTTGCAAACAACAATAAAATCACAGAAGGACTTTAACTGTAAGCGACACAAGTATACGGAAAACAAAGGTATTGTTATATTTTTTCCTGATGTTTGTTATTATTTCAAATTTTGTATACATTTTTATAAACTTATTTTTATTTATTTACTACTTAGGCATGTTGACAATTGCCATCAACATTGTCTATGACCAGATATGTTTTTAGTGGACTTTCAAAATTTGCTTTGCTTGAGAAAGCATGAAAATATACAGTTATGATTTTTATTTTATTTTATTTTTTTTCATATGATTTCGTCGGGTTAGTTTTACATCAAACACAATGTAATTTTCGGCAATCGAGATCTGGCAGCAAAAGCGCATTTTTCCACCTGGGCAAGCGCTGACGAGTCATAGCCACACAGCGGAGGCGCCAAAGCTGTGGAGAATCCGCTTACCCGGAAGCTTCCGACTACTGACGTAGATTTACGTTGTAGATGTAGGTTTAGATGACGTAGAAAATGACCATTGTTTTCAAATAAATAATTTTACATACTTATTCCCAACACTTTATTAAGCTTTAAGTCACATCTCAAATGACAAGAGATCAAATTATAATCATGTTTATATTCATTAGCCCGTGAACTCATTCTCTCAGACGGCCTGGGTATGCGGCACATTCGCAGCTTATATGGACGGAACGCCTTAAAGTATATGGCGAGCAACCTGTTTAAAAAAAACTATGCTTCGCCTCAAACCTCATTGTCCACCTATGAACAAGAGGTCCAAAGAGGCGAAACATAAGAGGGTAATGATGCTTGGGAAGAAGGTTAACATTTGGAAAGAGCTCTTGGTATTTCTGGCGATGTTCACTGATTTTACATTCAAGATATGATATTGATTCATCAGAAAGGACAGGTGCTACAACAAGCTCCACTATGTCCTTAAGATCCAAAATTACATGCCAGGCAAGTTCAGCCTCAGGAACAAGAGGACCAACAATGAAAGCCAGCAATCGAAGCAGAGCCCAGTTTTCGTGGACATTCCCACCGATACTTTTCTTTATTGAGAAAGTTTGTGGTATCTGGTGAGGACGATTAGTTTTATCTCCCCATTTGTACTCAAAATTCTGGATCAAGCCGTTTAGTTTATCAAGAGTGAAATATTTATTCGAGATAAAAAGAGCAAAACAGTGAGCTAGCTCCACTGGTATAACACCCTCAAACAAATCATGTACTACATCTGGGGGATAGCCTGCAGTCACATAAAAAAATTAAGATTCTTACTTAAAACACAATCTCGCTTAACACCACATCACGCTCTTTCAGTTTCCAGGGCAGATTTTAAATGTGCTTCGTGAAGTCCTTGTGTTCGACACTCAAATGCACCGGCAGTCAATGACTGAATTTCTGATTTCTTAGCTATACAAAACCTGCATATGTATTCAGCAGAAAAACTTTCTACAAAACCTGCAAGTCCATGAGCTCCTAGGTTGTCCGCTATTACACAAGTAACAGAGCCTTTAACACATTCATTTAACTGAGCAATATACACGCCATGTTGCTCCAAGATTACAAAATCTTTCAACAGTGGATCTAACACTTCTTCAAACCCAAAAGTCTTTACATCTTCACTTTTACAAAGCACTGCTAAATAAATGGATGAAAGAGCCGAATGAGAGCCTGGTGGTAAATTGTCTAAGACCACAAAGTTTATGCTTTTTTCGTGAGGTCCCGAGCGGGTTGCAAACCTCAAAGTCATCAATGTAGAGTGTAATTAAGATCCTCAGTTCTTGACCAGCTAGAAAGTCATTAGTAGCATAATGCCTGCCGTCTCGAAAAGACTTGTACACACTTTGACCACCACACGCATCCTCTGTATTTTCTTTAGCTGTTTGTTCCTTAATCACTCTATCCAGTATGTGACTGTGACTTAATATTTCCTGCAATGACTCCAGTATTGAAATATACTGAAATGATCTCCTTTGATGTACAGACAGAAAATATTCTGCAGGCTCTACAACTTTAAAGTTTAGTTTGTAGTATTGTTTTCTTTTGAAAGAGGTGGCAAGTGGTCCATACTTCCCCAAAATTTGAGCCACAGGATTAGCAACACAAACAGATTTGGAAAATTCTTCAGTAACAGCTTGAGTGATCGGGAAGTTATGGCTTTTGAAAATGTCTGTAATTGTGAGCTTTGTGAGTGGTGCACAAGCAGAGCTTAACAAAAAATGCAGTTCTTCCAACAATTCGTCTAACACTCTGGCAGGAATATGATATATATGTTCCAATTTCAACAATATTACAGCTATTTTCTGCTCAATTAATTTGGGCAAATTGACAACAGCAAGATCACTTTCTGACACTGACTCAGTACCAACTTCAGGATATGAAACATCAGTAGAACAACCAACACTTACATCTTCAGAACTATGTGCAGAGTCTGCAAACACAGTTAAACCTGCTTTAAAATCTTTTTGTGAGTGTGAATTATGCTTTCCTTTTTTGTGTGAATAAAATGTATTTAAAATTTTTGTCTTGAAAGAGCAACCAAAAAATACACAACTTACGGTCTCATTATTTTTCAAATGTGTTCCAAAGTGAAGGAAAAATCTTTTTCCGTGGAAAGGTCAGAACATTCACATAACTCACATCGAAAATACATGAGCGTGTTGCGGTCTGTGTAGAATGTAACGGGTGAACTCTATACACATGGGTTTTAAGTCCTGCCCATGTCTTAAATGTGCATGGACAATTTAAATATACACAAACATAATGCTTGCCAAAACAATGGTGTAGTTTATAATGCTTAAGTAATTTGTACCTACAACTCTCCTTTGCAACACACTGCCTGCACCGCCACATACACGTCACTGAAAGAGAGAAAAAGAAAATTCAGTAATCAAGGATAGTTAGTTATACATTACTGTATGTGAGTGTTAAGAAAAACTACTTACCATGTAATAAAGGTGACGTTCACATCAGAAGAGCATGGGGACAGCTTTATATTGTGTATTTCCTTTCTTGTATGAAAAAAGGAACATTTCCACTGTGAAAAAAAGGTATAAAAGTTAACCTGCAAAACTGCAACTAATTTACCCTAATGTGTATGCTAAGGCCAGAAAACAAAAGCACACAACAAGCAGTATTCTCCTAATTTCAAAGCCTGACTTTAAAAATTGGCCCAAAGAAAATTACCACTACTGGCTGCTGTTACTAAATATCAAGAGTTTTACTTACATTAATAACTATATTCCCTGAATAAAACCATGCATACCCATTCAGTCCTAATTTTAACTGCAATTTGTTAGGACATTTCAAATACGTGGTGGACTGCATTATATATTTTACTTGACAATTTTTGCATACTGTATTCAATAAGCTGGGTAGCATGTGGCATTCTGGATCTCTATGTTTGAAAAGACAGAATGTCTAGTTATAGAACGTTTAAAGTAGTGGTGGGCCGTTATCGGCGTTAACGTGCTGCGTTAACGTGAGACTCTTATCGGGCGATAAAAAAAATATCGCCGTTAATCTATTCTCAAAGTTGGGTTGGGAGCTGGGTCTATACTACGCAAGCTACGATGACTTTCACCTTGATATTTTAGCGCGGATGTATACCTAGCCGAACTGCACTGTAGGGGGCGAGAACGAGTCTTCGAACCTGTGTGTTTGCCTACTGTGAAAGTACAACATCAAACGGGAAAATATTTTTTTATGAAGCTTCCCAATGGAAATCGGCAAGTCATTTCTGTCTCTACGTTACATGGTCGCGCTCTCTGTATCGCGCGCACAGCGGAGTTCCGCCCCGGTTCACTCACACACACACACACACACACACACACACACACACACACACACACACACACACACACACACACACACACACACACACACACACAAACAAACAAACAAACAAACGTAAGCGCACACACAAGTGAGCACACTCCCACTCCTTTTTGTAAGTATTAAGCCGCAAAACGTCTATTTAAATATGACTTCTGTGTGTCTCTGTGTTAATGTATGGCGCAGACGCACGGGTTTGTTCACTACTCATACAGAAGCCCGCGTGACGCTTGCAGCGATATTAACGTCTGTCGTCTCACTAAATGAGGACATAAATACATGAACAACATCTCCAGAACTGCTCTGAGAGTCACTTCATGAGCATTCGAGCATTTCATTTGAGAAAAACTATCCTCACGGCAACCCGTCAAAATAAAAGTTCGGTTTCACTTGAAGACATTGGGCAGAACGTAATAGGCTACTACTACTAAAACTATTAAAACCTTATCTTTAAGGTATAATCATACAATGTCTTCAATGTTATTATCAATATTAAATTCTTGATGAGTGCTAGTTGTTTACTACTAGTAGTGAACTTATTCTGATCTACTTGGCAGAATTCAAATGAGCCATTTTAATCTAGATTAATTCCTAGATTACAGTGAGATTAATCTAGATTAAAAAATTTAATCTATGCCCACCTCTAGTTTAAAGTAAAATTTTGCTGATATACGCACATGAGGGGCTATACCAACTTTAGTCAATTTAGCTAATAACAACAACAGTCCCTGAGTTGGCACACTAAGCAAAATCTCAACAAATAAAAAATCTCTCTAAACGTTAGCTAAACTGAAAAGGCACATTGAAATGCACCAATTGGAGCGGATATATTAGCGTTAAGGTGAAACTCGAAGACATGGAATTTAACCCAACACGTTTGCTTCAAGCCTGGGAAAATAAGCCTGCTTAGAAACATCGCCACATTATCTAATAACTTATTTTTAATCTATAATCCCACGGTACTAATTTCAAACAGGTACATATCAAGAATTTACCCTGAATACCAAGGATGCAGAATGAAGACACAGCACTTCACAATACTCCACTTTCAGCCATCTGAACCACAGTTGCCAACTCTCGCGAGACAAATAAGCAACCGCAGCTTCAAAAACAAGCCCAATATTTTTTTGATGATTTATTATCATCAATATTATTTATTATCAATAATTTATTACCAATAAATGAGGCTGCAACATATTAAACTGAAACCACTCTTTTATCTGAAAAGCAAAAACAGAAGCTATTTTACAAAAATTAGCAAACTGCAACAAAAGTGGGAACAAAACTCCTCTCCAATCACCTGTGAGCAGAATAGGATTGGAGAGATGGAAAAGGAGAAAAACACAAGAGTTGTAATATAGCCACATATTTATAGCCTAAAATATATGGGGGACATTCTATGGAAATGTCAATTTTTCTGTCCCTAGCCTTTACAGAAATATTAAACTTGAAAAACACTTGGTTACAATTTTATATATATATATATATATATATATATTAAAATTAAACAATGTGTTATTTGAACAATTACACCTTCTTGAGCCATCAATGTGGCAATATTTGTTTTTAATTAATTATAAAGAATTCCAAGCACCACAAAACTGCTCGTCCCCACTGCCATGTACAGAGGGAAAGGGCTTTATTTTGAGGCCACATAAATATTATATATAAAATATTATATTAAATTCTAATATATTATATTAAAAAAACAAAATATTATATAACAATATAAAAAATAATTATGAAGTCAAAAGGTAATCTAATAATGTGGTTTAAATGTTAAAAAAAGAAAATACATTTTAAAACATCTTGCTATACCAGGCTATTCGAACCAAATGTATTTACTCAGTATTAGGATATAACTACTTGTTTTTTATTACAGCCCGTGATCATTAATACATTACAAAAACACTGTAACAATTAGGCTGAAAGAAAGACATCCCACTCCTCTACATCTACATCGCTTGGATTACAGCGTCACGCGCCGTCTTTTTCAATGTGATTTTTCTCCAATGAGGGGGTGGAGCATATGGCAAATCACGCTACAGCACTTATATTATTGCACTGGTTGGCTATTAACTGCAAGCAGACGGAGTGTCAATCAATGCTTTGGAGAATACGGCGAACATAAATAAAGACACAAAGTTGCTTGTCAGATTTCCCTAACAAGCAACCATATTTTTTAAAATAAGCCCAAAAAACCACAACCCGCGACCAGGGATTTTTTCCCGCAACTTTCCAAAAAAAGAAGCCCAAAGTTGCTTATAATACACGGACTTGGCAACTGTGGTCTGAACCCGCATGATCCCGAACTTCCCGCCGCTGTGCTGAGCATGCGCTGTGACTCTTCTTCTTCTACTTCCGTTTTTTTGGCACATTGCATTCTTTGAGCATGCGCAGTGACTCTCCAGAGAGAGTTGTTGATATAAAGTGCCTCAGTCTCATTGAATCAACAAGTGCTGATCTAATTAATTGGATTATCTCTTAATTTAGTTACATATAACAAGAATGAATCATTTAACAGAAGAGAACTCGTTATATTCTTATTTGTATTTTGCAAATCAAGCAAGTGGCTAGTTGACTTTTTTTGAGTGTACATCGTTAGAAAAATGGCATCAAAGCTAATATTAGTCTGTTTCTTTCTTATTCCGAGGTCAACGTAGCCACCCGATCCAGTCTGTATCCAGATCAGATGGTCACTGCAGTCACCCGGATCCAGTCCATATCCAGTCCAGATGGTGGATCAGGACCGAGAGAGAACCTCTACAGTCCTGAATGTCAGCAGAGACCATGTCAACTATAGATGAGCCCCAGAGACAGATCCCCTCTGAAGACCTCATCATCTAGACGGCCATCGGGATAAGACCACAGAAACCAGATGAGTCCTCTGCACAATCTGACTTTGTTGTAGCCTAGAATTAAACTGTTGGTTTCGTCTGGCCAGAGGAGAACGGCACACAATTTCGACCTACTATTTCCCTGTTTAATACTGTAAAGCTGCCTTGACACAATCTTATTGTTATACGTTATCGCTACGTGTATCAGCAAGGAATGCTTCATGATATATTGCTGTATTGATATTTTGAGCACAGCTCTATTTAAATGTATTATTATTATTATTATTATTATTATTAATCTTGTTCCATGTGCTTCTTTTATGCTTTGAGCACCTGCCCCTCCAAATGTCTTTGCACAGCCCTGCTCTCAGCCATGCAGAAACACATTATCAGCTTCACCCAGGTTAAGTTAGAGTTTTTGGCATTAAAATGGACCATTTTTAAATGGCGTCCGAATGATCTGTTTCATGCACCATCATTCACAGTCTATGCAGACAATATTACATATCATCACTATGGCAAGACTCAATGTCGTAGGGCAGAGATGGGTGGCAGAATTAGCAGATTTCAACTTTACTATAAATTACAGGCCTGGGAGGACAAATGCTGATGCTGGTTGGCTGTCCAGAATACCCATGAATATGAGCTGCTACGTGATGCATTGTGCAGAAGCTGTCAGTCCAGAGTTGGTAAATCTTATTTTTAACTTAAGAATATGTTGTATTCCTAAAAAAAATGCTTAAGCGTGTTCTTATCTTTTTTTTCCTTAGGATTGCTCTTAAGACAAAACTAAAGAAGAATTCAAATTCTTGAAAATAATCTTCTTAAAAATCATTGTAAATAACTTCTTAAAGTTAGGATACCCCAGACTTTAATCCGAATGAGTAAGAATGATTTAATTAATTTACTGGGTCATTTCAGATTAATTGTTTTATTTAAGCATTACAACAAAACTAGCTACATATAGTAGGACTATTAACAGGGATGTGCCCATGTTTTATGAAGTGATAGCTATGACTGCTAATGCAAACAATGACAGGTCATGATTACACATAATGCATTTTTTTTTTTTTTCTACAAACTCTACAAAAATGAGTCAAAATGGAGCTCATCTTTAATTTTAGTCTATAAATACGATCTAATCTTTGGCAGTATTCAATGCATATGAATATGGCCATACACAGGGCGCATTTACTGTAGCAGCACGAACACACATTCCGGAAGTGAGTGAGAATGCAAAAACACAGCAATTATAAGTAATTGTTCAAAAACAATGCACATTAAAAACGCAAAGCCGAGCAGCAGTCAAACTAGTTACGATGAAAATAGTGAGCACGCTTATTATGATTATTAGGGTAATCTGCAGGAAGTGCAAAACTACAATCCTTGAAGTGTGAGTTTATCAGTGTGTCTTCAGCCATGTATTCAGTCAGATAAAATATTTTCTCCTTAGGAAAAAAAAAAATAAATTCTTAAGAACATATTTGGGACATTCCACCGAATGGGTGACATTTGCTTCCAAAACTCTTTAAAAAAAAATAAAAAATTCTATATTTTTTAAAGACTGAATCTAGTAATACACATATTTAACTATCCAAAATCTGTATTGGTCAATCTCAGGTAACTTTATTTAATTTTTTACACAATTTTTAAGTGGAAGATGCATGCATTTTTCTCAGTCCTGTTACCAAAATTCTAATGTCTTTTAAAAAGCATGTTTAAAATGATGTCAACAAATTCCTTAATTTCCCCCTCAGGCAGGTGTTTATTTGAATGAAATTGTTGGTTTCATGGTCAAAAAATATTATTTTTACCATAAAAAGTCACTATTTATCTACACAAGGTGTATTTTTCTTAAGTACACAAACCCATTTTTTTTTTTCATTTTAAAGGCAACTCAAACCTCAAGCTTATCAATTTTCTATGATGCAATTTATTAAACAATAGGACCAATTATGAACCAAACTTAATTTAAAAAATAATGGTTTAACTTTATTTTTTAAAGAAAAAACTATTTAGTAGCAGGAATGAAACTGGTAACAGGAAGGAGTATCCATTATATTAGTATACAGGTTTGACTACACATGTGAGGTGTTAATGTCCGCACTGATACAGTGAAAGTGTTGAACACTGACTAGTGAGCTGACCTCACTGCTAAAAAAAGCCAAATCATGTTTCTGTTTAAATGTAGCAGTCTGTTGAGGTTTTTATTAGGGTTATGTTTAAGGGTAGAGGATAGGTTATAAGATAGTATATAAATAACTAAAAAATAATAAATATTAAATTAAAATTAATATTAAAAATAATAAACATAAATAATATATTTTCAGTTTTTCTGTGGATATTGTTTTCTTATCACAGCTCACACTCAAACGCCATTCCATATATGAGTCTAATACATAATTGCCACAGGACAGAAATCATACATTTTCTGTCATACTTGCAGGAAAGTAATATAAAACAACAATGTAGGAACAACCATAGGTTTTCTCTGGGCAAAAGCATTGTCTCAGTGTGGACAGAAGGCCAAAACGTTGAGAAAAAGATGCATTTTCAAATGTAGATCTAGATTAATATGGATGTAGCCTAATATTTACATTAATAATTCTGATGACACTACTCACTCCTGTTACTTTTACTCAGTTACTATATATAAGTATAGGATATGAGTAACAGGACTGAAAGTAACAGGATTGAGATTTTAGGATAAAATTAGCAAATACATATAATCTAGCCACATTATGACAAAATTAAATTATGAGAATGCTCAGCAAATTATAGTAATTCACAAAGATTTGTATTTTTAAAATAAACAAGTAACATCTAAGAAATAATTTAGGTAAGAGGACAGTATATTTATAATGACACTCCCAGCCACCGTTACAATATCATCAAATATACAGAAAAGAAAATAAGACCACATGCTTTCGATCATTTCATTGCCTTCAGAAGATCCAGATGTTGCAATATTATGTTGAAAATGTGTCTTGTGGAATTTCCCCAGTTTTTTTAGAGGGGGGAATGTGTTGGGGAAACAGGACTGAGTGAAAACCAGGGGACACGACTAAAATGTGTATTTTATCCAAAATATTATACATTTATTTTGAAATAAATGTATGTAAAGCACAGATGGGATATGGAGGTACACAAAAATGCAAAACAAACATGATTTCTAAAGGATTTTAAACATTATAATTAATGTTAAAATGTAGCATTAGACACTGGGGACATGTACAAATGCTATATTTTCAGTGTTTTAGGTAGTTTTTAATAATTTATAAAATTATATATTTTAAATTTACAGTGAGATTAATGTGCAGGACACTTTGTTTAATAATAAAATGTATTTTATAGGTCATTTTTATGCATGTTTGTACCTATAATGCCCTGGGGGCAGAAATGTTCCCCATTCGGTGGAATTTGTCAAGACTTGCGTGTTGTGAATCTGGCCTCTGGCCCAAAAGAGAGAATGTGAATGACTGAATGAATTAATGAGACAGGTGGAGAGGAAAGAGAGAGATAGAGCCAATTCAGTGAATGAGGATTATCAGGAGGCCATGATTGACAAGTGCAATTCGGCCAGGACACCGGGGTTACACCCCTACTCTTTTACAAGAAGTGCCATGGGATCTTAAATGACCACAGAGAGTCAGGACCTCGGTTTAATGTCACATGCGAAAGACAGTGTTGTTGTTGTTTTACAGTATAGTGTCCCCATCACTACTGGGGCTTTAGGTCTCACACAGACCACAGGATGAGCACCCACTGCTGGCCTCACTAACACCTCTTCCGACAGCAACCTAGTTTTCCCTGGAGGTCTCCCATCCAAGTACTGACCAGGCTCAGCCCTGCTTAAGTGGGCAACCGGTCTTGTGCTGCACGGTCATATAGCTGTGGTCTAAAACAACAACACCAACAAAAACAAAAACACGCATTACACATGCAACAAAACAGAACTGCTCCAACAGCAGCAGCAACGAGAAAACACTGCTGCTCACATAGACGAGTTTTGACATGCTCACATACTGATTCCGATATGATCCCTGTTCCAATCATTCTCCATTCTGCTCATGGCCCCCTCCCTGCTCTGCATATTTTGTATGTCTCTCTCTCTTATCTAAGAGATGCGATTGAGTTTATGAACTCTTTAGGAGAGAGATTCATGTACTGAGCTGCATTCCAATTCACTCCATTTTTTTTTTCATCAAGTGTTTATTTCTCTCATCTTTCAGAAAACTTTTACAGAAAAGGATTTGTTAAATGGTTTGCCAGGTCTTCTTGGGTAAATGACATTATTAAGTACGTTGCAGTACAGTCAAGCAATGGGGGAAAAAAAAGATCTTTCTGAAGATGAAAAGCATGCAATAGTGCAATGTCTCACAAAAGCCATGAAAACAAATAATATTTTACAAAAGGAAGGTTTTTGTCAAACAATATTATAGTTTATATATAGTTAAACAATACATAAAAAGGGCAGCTATAAAAAATTAAAACAAATCCACTGTTGAGCAGCAAGCAGGTATTTGAAGCTGCTAGTGTCTATGCAGGCTGCCACTTGAGTCTTAAACAAAGCTCACAAAGAGAAACCTTTACAGCTGGAGTAATACAACTATTTTATTGATTTAAATTTTAATATAAAGTCAACAGTTCACAGATGAGCATAGAGTGAGTGACAGAAGGATCAATGTGTTCTTCTCATGAATGAGACCTCTGACTGCAAACAGACAAGCTTCAGTCCTAATAATGTCACACGAATAATAAAAATAAATGACTTAAAGCAAATAATAAATGAACAAATCATTATGGTCATAGGACACACGATGATGTGGGATTGACCAATGACTTTCATGTGTGCAAGTTCCCTCCTAAACGGGAGGAGTTTATCTGAACATACATAACGTGAAAGTGTGAATCTGACCAGTTTGTGAAAGATGCTCACATCTCACATCTCAAGGAAAATCATGTCAGAGACAAGTTCAACTCTCCAGCAAGCTAAACTGAAGGTATAACAGAAAAGGTAAGTGAAGAATGCATTTACAAACAGAGTTTCTAAGACTAAAATATAAATCAGTAAATGAATAACATCAGTGTCACAGTCAGCTGCTTTATTTTTCAGCCTGTGCATTTAAGACATTTGGTGCAAAGTTATTTTTATTCTTTTTGTTTTGCCAGCATGCCAGCATATGTGTGACTTCACAAACCTTAACTGTAACCGCTCTGACTCCCCCCCCCCCCCCCCCCACACCCCTCATATGATTGTTTTTAGTATGGATTCAGTGGGAGTGAATGTGATAGAAACTGCAGCTCTTGGGAGACCCTTCCAGCTGGGCATGCTGTATGACTGCAGAAAGGATGCATTAATACCAGGTACCACAAAATAAACTTATCACACATTAAAAATATGATTCACGGAGAAATTGTCTAGTGTCATGCGAAATAAGAGGTGTATATTGTTGTGTAATAAGGCACAAGAAACACAGTTTAAAATACTGCACCGTATATATTGTACTCCTTATGTACTTCGCCAGCATTCACCAGTCTGCCGTAAATGTAAATCTGGTTTGGCTACACACTCCCACATGTTTTGGATCTGCTCCTTGATAAGCCACTTTGGGGATAAGATTAAAGCAAAGCTTGACTGTATATTGAATTGCATTATTGAGAAAGACCCTTGTTTTTTTTATTTTGGGAATGAGTAAAGAGGACAGTCACATCTTCAGGTCAAGCTTGCAAGCAAATTATTATTCGTAGCTCGTAAATGTGCACTTGTTCTGTGGATTAAAGACAAACCTCCAACAGTGGACCAGTGGTACAACGAGATTTTCAAAACCCTTCCTTTAGAACGTCTTGGGGCCATTAGCGATGGGAATGAAGCTGGTCCCAATTCTTTTGTAGTCTCTCTCAGAATACATCGCAAGTTTGTAAAAAAAAGGCAGATTATGTTTAAATTAGAAATACTAATGTGCTTTCATAGGGTGCTGGAAAGTACATTCTGTGTTTATTTTAGTAAACATTGTATGTAATGCATATGTCTCTCTCATACAGTATGTTATTGTGGGGGGTGTTCCTTTTGTGTTCTTCTATTTGTGAAAACAATAAAAAGTTATTATGTGTATATATATATATATATATATATATATATATATATATATATATATATATATATATATAATATTTATTTATTTATTATGGAAGGATATATATATATATATTATATATATATATATATATATATATATATAGGTAGTTGACAAATAGGTAAAATACCTTTTTTGAAAAAGAAATGCCTATATTTATGTAGTGTGAAGTCTGATCTTTTAGAAAATGTAAAGGGTAACTAACTTAAAACATTTTTACTGAACTGTACCATAAATTTGTCCTATGGTGTGACATAACAAAAATTAAGAAAAAAAAATCTCTTAATAATACATAAATAGCATTAGAGAGATTTATCTTAATTGTTAGACACTTATTTTCATATAGTGCTATTTATTTAATATGAAATTATAATTAACATAATTTCCCCCCCATGACTTGCTGGACAATTTCAAGACAAACTTTGACAACGAGACAACTTTGCTGTTATACCATTTTATGCAGAGTGATATTTATTTCTCCCCTATTGCAATACTCAGCTGTTTTTTTT
Organism: Acrossocheilus wenchowensis; assembly: GCA_029620275.1. NCBI lineage: Eukaryota > Metazoa > Chordata > Actinopteri > Cypriniformes > Cyprinidae > Acrossocheilus > Acrossocheilus wenchowensis. The sequence goes on from CM056135.1 coordinate 47,614,130, forward strand.
AGATGTTTTGAGATAAAAAAACAAATCTGTGGTTCGTTTATGTGTGTCACACCATATGACATTACGTCACACTAAAGGACAGAAATGAAAGTTATTAAATTATTTCTATGTAATTTTGAACATGTCAAAGGAGAAAGAAAGTTTAATTTTGATACGAACAATTTCAACATTTTTTTAAACAAAACAATATAATTTTCATCAACAAAATCCAGTCTCTTTGTCAATCAGTATGTTACTGAAACTCTCCTAGCCCCCCACTGCATGTGTGGCAGAGCTAAATATGATTGATATTCAAACTATATTCATTAAGATGTGAATGTTACTTTTAAGGAATTATTTTGATTCTATTTACTTTCTGCATTGTCCTCTTAGGATCTCCTCCCTTCTGGTGGATCCCTGTTAATTTTCTCTATTCCCGTGTCCTCTCTCTTCCACTAATTTGTCTCCCTCAATTCCTTCTGTCTCAAGAACAAAGTATCAAATTTTATGCTTATTTTCATGACACCTTATAACAGTACAAATTTTTTGCAAAAACATCAGAAAATAGTTAAATTAATGTGATTATGGCATTTAAGAACACTGAAAATGATCAAAAAAGAATAAAAATGAGTTAAAACAAATCTTATTAAATGATTTAAAATGCTTTTTTAAAGAGACCTTGTCCTCTGGTGTGACATCTTGGTCCCGTGGTGTGACAGTACAGGCGTCACACCGGAGGACATTTTCTGTCACACTATAGGACATGTCAGTCTTTATCTGTCAATTAATGACCTTGCTATAGCAAGTCAACCTGTCATTAGCGGTAAGCAAGACACATTTGCATAATTTTCCATGATTGTGTAGTTTAACATGCAGTTTTTAATATATATATATATATATATATATATATATATATATATATATATATATATATATATATATATAATTTAGGGGTGTCACACCAAAGGACAACAAAACGTAACACTTTTGTAGTCGTTCCAAAAAAGTTAAATATTTGAACAATTCTGAGACAAAAATGGACCATGTGCACATGTCATGGGCTTCACAGGGGGGGCTTCAGTAACACGAACATGAATGGGGTCCTTTAACTAATTAAACTTTTCTCTGGAATTGGCTAATTTAAAAGTAGGATATTGTGTCACACCAGAGGACAAGGTTTTCAGAGACAAAATGTAACAATTTCTTAGGTTTTCAGAAATGTATGGATGAAAAAAAATGATTGCCATTTACTAAAATAGACACTTGTACAATTATGCTGGAGGTATTTCTTAACATTTTTATACTTTTCTTTTTCATTTATAAAAGTTGTAATTTACTGAACCATGCTTGGGACAGTCACACCATAGGACAATTTTGAGATTTGGCTCAACAATGTAAAAAAATCTAATAACACTGCAGGTTTTATAACAGCAGGTCCATGTAGGACAAATAAATGTTTAACAATTTACTGCATTTATATGGTAAAAAAATAAATAAATATATATATATAATATTTTCTGAAAATGCTCTTATATTTTCTGTTACGGGGCTGACGAGACATGAGACGTGCGGATCCATATGCAGACTTTTATTGACAAGAGACGTCTTAACAGGCAGGGTCGAACAATGGCAGACAGGTATATCAGAGGCAATGCAAAGAGTAATCTAAAACGGGCGTGGGTCAGATGACAGCGAACAGTATCCAAAGTGGCTTGACAAGAGAGGTAATCCAAAACGTAATGAAAGTCCAGGCAGGGGAAAACACAAGCCTAAACAGGCAAGACTAGGGAAACTAACAGGGGCTCTGTAGGGCAGCGATAAATGCATACAATTCTCGACAATGAAGGAAAGAAAGTCCAGGGTTTAAATAAGGCATGTAATCAGTGTGTGCGTAGGATCAGGTGTGTGTGATTAGTGCAATCAGCCGTGTGTGCAATCAGTGCAATGAATGTCCAGTGTGATGGGTGTTGTGATAGTCAATGTAGTGAGCGAGTGACCTCTGGTGGTGAAAGAATGGAAGTGCATGGACAGGATTCGTGACATTATGTAGTATCTCAGAAGCAGAAACATTTTCACTTCCATTATCTTTAACTTCATTGGATATTTAACTTCATTAACTTCACCATCAGAATATGCATCTCTTTAACTTATTGAATTTTTAGATGTGAAATGTGATTCTAATAAATTCAATGTACCTTTTTCCTTTTACAGGGATTAGGCTTTGGAATAAAGAGCAGCTGCAGCAGAATATTTGCCCTTGTCCTCAAATTAATACAGGATTCAATGTCACAGCTTCAGACTCCATTCAGGACAAATCTAAATTGCTAAATATTGATGGTGGACTTAAACTGAGTTTTTTAGGTGATCTCATCCATGTTAGTGGAGCAGCAAAGTATCTCAATGACACAAAAACATCTTTCAAACAGCAGAGACTTACGCTACATTATCATTCAACAAGCCGATTTGAAGAACTGACTGTGAACCATTTGCCTTTTAGAGATATGGCTGTTGATGATCTTGATATAGCCACACATGTGGTGACAGCAATCCTGTACGGAGCAGACGCCTGCTTTGTGTTTGACAGAGAAGTTTCCTCAGATGAGGACAAAAGCACAGTAGAAGGAGAAGTAAAAGTGGCTCTTGAGAAACTGCAAGGTGCTGTTTCAGTGGGTACAAATACTGATATGAGTGTGAATCACAGTCAGCAAACTGCAGTCAAAAAATTCACATGTACATTTTATGGCGACTTTCAGCTGGCGTCTAACCCAGCATCTTTTGAAGATGCTTTGAAAGTTTTCACTGATCTTCCAGAACTGCTGAAAGATAATCAAGAGCTGGCGATTCCACAGAGAGTTTGGCTTTATCCTCTGGACAAACTTCACAAAAGTGCTTCAAAGCTTCACAAAGACATCAGCATGGATCTTATCATGAAGTTAGAATCAGTGATCGAGAGTTTAAATACTACTGAGATGAAATGCAGTGATCTTCTGAAAGACTCGCCTGCTCAAACATTTGCTGCATTTTATGATAACATTCTACACATGAAGCAAAACTGCTACATGTACAAGATGAGGCTCATGAAGAATCTCGGCTCTTTGCTGCCAAACATCCGTGGAGACGTGATGAAGGAAACCGCACTGATTGATCTTCTACAAGAACATGATGCATCTCCATTCAGAGGAGGTGACCTTTCAGAATGGCTGAAAGAGAGAGAAAGAGAGTCTCAGATCATAAAAACAGTCCTCAGACAGCTGAAGGATTATGGTGCACAGGTGGAAGTCAACATAGATGCCATCTTGATGGATCTGGAGGTTGGGAATCTAGTCAGTTACACATTCGCATCACTGAACCACTCAGATGTGCTGCTTCTTCAACAAACTGCCTATCTGAGTCTGTCAGCACGAGGAGAAACTGATGAGAAGAGCCCTGATTTCAAGCAAACGCCTTGGCTCACTCCTGAGATCCAAAAGACCATGAGGAGCTGTTTGGAAATATTTAAGAGCTTAATGGATTCAAAAGATTGTAACCCAGCTAAATTTATTGTGTCCTCAAAGGAAATGGAGGATAATCCTGGTTCCTGCATTCTTCTGTATGAAAATGGATGTGATAAACCTCTTTGGTTTATTCCTCCATCCAAACCAGCCTGTCCAATCACTGAAGAGGTCAAAGGTCAGAGTGTGGTTCTGAAGGTGGTTCCTTCCTCATGTCCTGCTACAGTGGAGCTCAGATTACTGTATAAAGCAAAGCAGAACACAGTCTGGACATCTGAACCTGTGCTGAAGGATCAAGACACAGTTACTCTGACTGATCTGAGAGCAGGAACTGAGTATGAGATCAAATGTGCAGCGGTGGGGAAACTCAACTACACCATATACAGTGATGTGATCAGCCTTATCACAGAGGTAAGATGATCATTCATCAAATATCAGCTGGCAATAAGTACATGTTAGGTAAGAAGTATGTTAGGGAACTGAGCAGAAATATTATAACTTACCCTCTTAATGTAAATTTCATGATTTAATCAGTTGTTCATTAGAATAAAGTGAGTGTTTTTTAGCAAAGTACAAAAGAACCTAATAGTTATGTAATAAATGTATTTTAATTTTATTTTTCTATGGAACAGAGAAAAAGCAAGAACATTGGAACAACAGGAATCAAAGTTGAAAAGATAAATAATCTATTTCACAGACTTCACCTTGAAGACAGGCACCACAATAAACTAAGACCTGCAGATGTTTTTCAGATAACCGAACATTCATTACAGTCCCATGAGTCTTGTGCTGAAGAGAAGCTGATTCTGATTTTCATACAAAAGCTACTGATGATGGACTACAGAGCAAGATATTTAAAAGCTAAAGAAAACAACGAGGAAAATCACATGCAACAACGAGACTATGACCCATCTAATGAGGGTAATATTTTTCATGAAATGTCTTTGTCTAATGATAGAACAAGTCAGTCGGAGCGAATTCACCCAATGGATGTTCAGATGGCTGTGTTTCATTGTGCTGATGGCTTCCTGAAGCAGCTGATGGTGACTAAACTGTCCCAGTGTCAGTACGCTCTGCCTCTGCTTGTTCCTGATCTATTCACACGACAGATTGAGTTTCCTCTCTGGACATTTAGACAAATCAAAAAGAGCTGGAAGATGAGAAACACCAATAATGAAATCATCAGTCAAACCCAGTCAATCTACAAGGCAGAAACTCCAATGGTGTTTTTCTTCAGGTTTGGCTCTGTGTCTTCATCAAAGTCTCAGCTGATGAACAGTCTGATCAATGAGAAACACAACACGTTCTTCCACAGGAACTGCCCAGGCAGCAGCAGAACCAGAGTCCTGATGGATGGAGTGGTGGAGATCGCCTGGTTCTGCCCCTCTGGATCATATGATGATAAATTCACTGAGTGTGTTGCGTTCTGTAATCTACACGGTGATGCAGGAGACCATGAGAAACAACTGCAGATCCTCACTGAAATGGCCTCAGTCAATGTTGTTCTTCTACCACGACTTCAGAGTTATGACAGAAGAATGAAAAAATTTGACAAACTCTATAAGGGCTCAAAGCCACTCATTTGTCTTTTTACTGAGGATGAAACTGCTGTAACTGTGTTGAAGGAAAAATGTCAGATTGGTCTGAAAAACAGAAAGCAGTCAGAAGTATCTGAAGAACTCAGAAGAGTTATAAATGATTGTCTCTCAGAATCATCTTCCACTTTCAGACTTGAAGATGTGTCCAAACACTCAGATATCAGAGTAGATGAGGAAGATAATGGTGACTGCAGGAGAGGAAGAGAAGCAGCACAGAAGATGATGAGTTTACTGGAGAAGAAAAGTCTGACAGAAATCAAAGAATCATTTCTGCCTCATCAGGGGAAACTGTGGCATCAGTGGAGTCAGAAGAACAAAGAACTACATCGACCTCGAACAGAAGAGGCAGAAAGGGACATCAGTAGAAAACGAACAAACTTGAAGAAAATCCGTGAACAACAGCATGCATCTGACATCAGTGAGTTTGTGAAGCTCTTCGTTAAAGAAATGAACACAGATGCTAAACATGAAAAGATGTTTTTTGTTAAATGGATTGGAATCCTCCTGGATAAATATATCTCAGCTGACCTTTCTGCTCTACATCATAAGTATAATGAAAAGTGGTCAACAGTCTTAACAATGAATGATAACAAAAATAAATCTGAGCAACTGACAACTGTACAAATTGATCTTGAGAGAATATCTGAGGAACTTCAAGCTGCAACCTTTGGTTTGGAGCACATCATGAGAGAGATCGGTCAGATCTATGAATCATGTTCATCTGTGAAGAAGAACAAGAAAGACCTGCAGGTTCACTTCTCTACTCTCCCGAGTCTTGCAGCAGAGATGATGATCTCTGGATTTCCACTGGAGCTGATGGATGGAGATGCTGCTCATGTTCCTGTGATCTGGATCTCTGCTGTTCTAGATCAACTCATCCAGAAACTGGGAGACCAGAGACTCTTTGTGCTGTCAGTTTTAGGGCTTCAGAGCTCTGGGAAATCCACCATGCTTAATGCCATGTTTGGACTCCAGTTTGCCGTCAGTGCTGGCAGGTGCACCAGAGGAGCTTTCATGCAGCTGGTCAGAGTCTCAGACGAGATGAAAAAACAGCTGAACGTTGACTATATTCTGGTTGTTGATACTAAGGGTCTTCGTGCTCTAGAACTGGCTGGAAGATCAACAAGACATCATGACAATGAACTGGCCACATTTTGTGTTGGTCTTGCAAATCTCACTTTGATCAACATCTTTGGTGAAAATCCATCTGAGCTGCAGGACATTCTTCAGATTGTTGTTCAGGCCTTCATGAGGATGAAGAAGGTCAGACTGAATCCCAGCTGTGTGTTTGTGTGTCAGAACGTTTCAGATGTCACAGCTGGAGAGAAAAACATGGAGGGAAGAAGAAGACTGCAGATGAAACTGGATGATATGACAAAAGTCACTGCTAAAGAGGAAGAATGCGATGCAGAATGTTTCAGTGATGTCACTGAATTTGATGTTCAGAAAGATGTGAAGTATTTCACTCAGCTCTGGGAGGGTAGACCACCGATGGCACCACCAAACCCAGACTACTGTGAGAGCATTCAAGAACTGAGGGAAACAATTATGTCTTTTGCCTCAAAATCACATGGAATAATGCTGATAGACTTAAAAGTTCGTATTAAAGATCTCTGGGAGGCTTTACGGAAGGAACAATTTATCTCCAGCTTCAGCTTCAATGCTGTGGAGATTTCAGCATACAGGACACTGGAGCGCGAATACAATAAGTGGTCCTGGAGTCTTCACAGTGCCATGATGGAAACGGAGAACAAACTACACAACAAAATAGAAAATGGAACAATTCATGAGGTTGAGGAAACTGACCTTCACAGAGAACTGAAGACGACAAGTGAAGAGGTGAAAAAATCAATGTCAGAATTATTTGAGAAAGTCAGAGATAAAGATAAACTGATTCAGTGGAAAGCATCATTTGACCTCAAAATTAAAGAACTTCAGGAAAACATTGTGAGAGAAACAAAGAGGAAATTAACTGAGATTCTTCAGCAGCGAGATCAGATGAAAAATATTGATGCTCAGAGGACACATTATGAAAACACTCTCTATGAAAAGAGCAAAGAACTTGCCTTTAAATTTAAAGACAAAGCAAATGATGAGGAAACACTGAAGAAAGAGTTTGATTTGTTTTGGGAACAGAGTGTGAATAAGATCATCACAGAAATTCATCCAATAATAGACATTGACATAATGACAGATTTGAAACACATCCTCAGTGACATCTACAAAAGTGCTTGCCATTACAGTAAGAGCTGTGATATTTTTACTGTGTCGACTTATTCAAAATATGTTCTTTTCAGAAAGTCCACAAAAAGAGTTAAAGAAACACATGGATTTGCTAAAATTCTGTCTCCATCGGATGAAGCCCAAATAAGATTGTTAGTCACAGATATTGCTCTGCAGACAGACACAATGATTCAGTCATTTAACATTTCAAAGGTGGGCTACAACATCAGCTGCATTCAGCAACTCACAGGTTACATCAAGAGGAGAGTATCAGAACATCAGATAGAACAAGTGAAATATGTGTTCAAAATTAATTTCTTCATGGATTTGGTTCTTTCCATCTATAAGAGAGCAAACAAGAAGATCACTGACCAACACAAACTGTTCAGGGAAGCCAATGATCCTGTAATATATGTTGAGATGAAGAGAGAAGAGTATTATACCATTTTCCAGAAATACTGTCATGGAGCAATGTCAGCTGCTATTTTTGGTAAGGTCATCTGTCAGAAAATTAAAGAGCCCATTGAGCAGAGTGTCTACAAGAAGACTGCCAGAGATTTGGCAGAAGAAATTAGATCAAACTGTAAATCAATGAATGGAAGCAGAGCAAATCTGGAGAAAGACATCCTGAAGACACTGGCAGAAGAGGAAGATTTCAACAAATACATGAACTACATTCATAATCCCAGAGATCACTTCAAGAGTTTCATCAGAGATGAAGTCAGTAGGTACATCGCTGATAAGTTCAGTGTCAATGTTTTACCCAAGATGAAGGAGAACATTGAACTCCTGCAGCAGAAGATCATGAAAGCAGCACATGAATCTACTGAACATGTTCAAGTGAACAGTGGAGATGCTGGTTTGTGGTTGAAAAGTTTCACACAGCAGCTCTCAGATGTGCTGATCTTCACTGAAAAAGACCTCAGTGGAGTCAAACATGATGATGTTGAAGTGAAACTCCTAGAAGATGTGATAAAACAAGAACTTCCTGCTACAATGTCCGAGATCAGCAAGAGCTTCAATACAAAGACATTTCCAGTAAAGCTGGACTATAAATTCAGACCAGATGAGCTTCTGATTGATCACTTCTGTTGGTGCGGTTGGGCTCAATGTCCGTTCTGCACCAACACTGTAGACAACCATGATGGAGATCACAGTGTTGCTTTCCACAGAGTGAGAGGAATTAAAGGATGGCATTTCTCTCAAACTCAGTATCTCTGTGCTGTTATTTGCACCAAAGTAGTGGCATGTGATCAGGATTTCTATGAACCAGATGGAACGTTCCCTTTGAGAGAACATAGAAGAGCAGGAGGAGTTTATACAGACTGGAGCATCACCACTGACCTCTCTGAACTGCCCTACTGGAAGTGGTTTGTGTGCAGATTCCAGAAAGATCTGGAGAAATATTGCAATAAAACATTTGATGGTTATGGTAAGATTCCAGATGAATGGGAAAAATATTCAAAACAGGATGCTATTGAGAGTTTGGGTCAATGTATCTAATGGAGAAGATTGCAAATCTTCTGTCTCCTCTTAGATTCTCCTCAGATCACAGACAGAAATTAGTTTATATTATACATCAGTCAACACTCAATCAACACCTCATAGAGGACAATATTCAATCTAAAAGTTTTCTGTTCTACGGAGCAGGAAAAATCCTAAAACGATTTACATTTTCTAAATTTTAATTGTAGACATATTATAGAAAAAAATATGCAACTTTTGACAAAACTGAATTGTTTTATAGCTTTGTATTTTTGTAGTTGTTGTTGTATGTTTAGAGGTTAAATTAGCTGTAGATACTAACATGATTAAATGAGTATAAGAAATTAGGGTTTCACTTTATTTTGATGGTCCCTTTAACACATTCTATTGACTGTAAGTAGTGTTGCACCTACATTTCTACTGACTCTCATTAGAGTGTTAGTAGTGTATTAGTTTACTTGGTAGGGTTAGGGTTAGATTAAGTTGACACGTTCTTGCAAAGTTACTTATAGTCAGTAGAATATCTGTTGTGAGACCAACACAATAAAGAGTTAGCAGATATGAAGCAGACAGTCTACTAATACTCTTATGAGAGTTTGTTGACATGTAGTTGCAACATTACTTAGTGTCAACAGAATGTTCAAAAGGGACCATCAAAATAAAGTGTTACCGAAATTAGTTGTAACAAAGTTACAAATAATAAATAAGTAAATAAAGATGGATGGATGGAGGAGACGGCTGTCAATCATCATTAAGGGCGTCGTCTCTGCAGCCAATCCGAAGTCACCCTGCTGTTTAAAGATCTCCCGGAGTGTCACGCTGAGTAGCTCAGTGTGTGTGTTCAGGTGTTTTGAGTTAGTTTGTTTCGGAGTCGTAGTATTTTTGGTTGTGGATGTGTGAGTTTAATACTTGTTTCTGTGTTATCGCGATTCTGAGTGGAGTGTGACAAGAATTACTGTTCTTTCTTTGATTGGGGAAATGAGGAACAGGTTAGTGTATTGCGCGCCCTAGGACACATTCTGCCCGCAGTTAACAAGTGTTAGACACACTAGGTAAGAGGTGAGCGTCTCTTTTTGTATTTTTGTTTGCAGTTAGTGTGATTTAGTTGTGGCGTCGTATATGCTGAAGATGTTGAGTTTGTTTTCTACATTTTTCTTTGGTTAGTTAGGTTAAAAGGGTTTTGGGGACTCAGTTTAGAATATTTATGTTTTATTATTTTTGTTGATTTGACGCCACCTTCGTTCCTCAGTTTTTCCTAATTTAATGTATTCTTATTATTTGTCTTGCTTTATATATTATGTATTGCATATAGCTCACACATTGTTTAGTGGCACTGGCTTAAATAAATTAAAACATTTAAATTGAACTAAGCGTTCTTCCTGCCTGGTTTATTCTACAATTTCTATTCTCCCAGCAATATTAAATAAAAATGTTGCGTTCCAATCCTTAGATATTTAAAGATCGTAACACCCAGATAGCATGCAGATGTGGGCCACTTAAAGCAATGATACAGCACTGCTGGCCTTCTTATGGCCCAGACAAAATGGATGTAAGCCTGAAGTGGCCCACATGTAAAATAAAAAAAATGGCCCAAATGTATCAAATCACATGTGGGCCTCTGTCTGTAGGCAAAGATGCGGTGTTCACGGCAATGTGTAATCTGAATGTGACCCTAAAGTGACCCATGTGGTAAATACTGAATATGGCCAAAACAGTGCCAACCAAATGTGGGACACCTTTGGCAAAAATGTGGCACAATTGACAAAGGCTAATCAGGGTGTAAACCGAATGTGGCCCAGCTATATTAATATGTATCTGAGCCAGATTTGGCAAAGATATGGCACAGTGAGCACTGATTAATGTGGTTGTGAGCCTGAAGTGGCCCTCATATAAAATGACAAGTATTGCCCAAAAAAATTAATAACAATTAATAACATTTTTTATTGTTATTATTATGTGTACTGAGCAGCACAAAAACAGAAGTGTAATATAATGTTAGCTCTTACTGTTACGGTTTCTGTTCATTTGAACTTTGTTTTCCTTTTACACCATTTCCCTTGTTGTGTTGATTGTATTATTCTGTTCAGGTGTCCTGTATGTTCACTTTGAGTTTGTCTGGCACTTACGCCTACATGTCTTAAATGCTGCTGTGCTATATTGTGTTTGGATTTACCCTTGTTGGATTAAAGACTTATAATATATAACCTTTCATCTTTGTTGTGCACTCTTTAACACAGAGTTCATGGCTGACATGCGGCCTTCCTATGATTTGCTTGTGGCCCAAATTTGACATACATGGCAGGACCACCCATATGCCATTGTCACAGGCCGGGGTGGCCTCCTCCCATGTCTCACACCACCCCTATTGAGCGTACCACCTCGAGGAATTACCCAAAGACACCACGAGAACAGACAGGGTAGTCAGTATTAAACGTTGTATTTTATTGAGTTAAAATAGGCTAAATCTTGAACTAAAAAGTATAGGCTGATCCAACTCTCTTCTTTGTCAGGCTGCGTAGGAAGTTCCCACAGCGGTTCCTCTTCCAACAGCCGGAGGTAGGTAATGGAGCAATCACTGGTAAGGGGGTTCGCACAGCAATTCCTCTTCAAACAGCCAGAGCAGGTAACGGAGCAGACACTGGTAGGAAATACACACAGTGGTTCCTCGTCGGCAGCCAGAGGTAAGTATTGGAGCAGACACTGGAAGGGATTCTCACAGCGATTCCTCTTCGGACAGCCTGAGGCAAGTAATGGACAACCACTGGAAAGGAGTTCGCACAGCGATTCCTCTTCGGACAGCCTGAGGTAAGTAATGGAGCAAACACTGGTAAGAAATGCACACAGCGGTTCCTCTTCGGCAGCCAGAGGTAAGTATTGGAGCCGACACTGGAAAGGGATTCTCGCAGCGATTCCTCTTTGGACAGCCTGAGGCAAGTAATGGACAACCACTGGAAAGGAGTTCGCAAAGCGATCTATCCACCCAATTAGTCTGACGATCCATGTCCAGTGTCCCCAAAAGGCCCAGCAAAGTCTGGTTAAACCGCTCACACCCCCCATTTCTCTGGGGGTGGTACGGCATGGTGTGAGTCTTCTTACACCCATAGAGCTGACACAATTCCTGGACAACCTTGGATTCGAAGTTTGGCCCTTGATCTGAATGAAGAGTCTCTGGACACCCAAACGGCTGGAATACTGTCTTCCACAGAGCATTTGCAGTGGTGACGGCGGTCTGGTCCAGGGTCGGAATGGCCCAAGCATATTTTGTGAACAGGTCAGTTACCACCAGAATATTCTGGAAACGATCCGTCGGTCGACCCAACGTCAAGTAGTCCATGGCCACGATGTGCAAAGGGGCCTTGGCTCGTATGGGGACCAGTGGTGCTCGCACCTCCTTTCTCGTCTTAAAGAGTGTGCAGCGTGGACATTTCCGAATGAATGAGTTCACAGACGACTCCATTCCTGGCCAATGGAAATGTCTCCACAACAAAGACACCGTCCTCTCTTGCCCTTGATGTCCTAACTGGGTGTGGTAGGCCTGTAAAAGGGCCTGAATATGACCCTCAGGTACCACCACCTGGCACACAGTTTCGCCCAGCACTGGGTCTCGGATGGACCGACAGACCACCCCATCTCTCAGATAGAGACTCTCCCACTGCCCGAGGAGTTTCCTCACTGCCCACGTCTGGGCCCGGCGTTCCGCCACCTCCGGCCATAATCCCTGTGCCAACCAGGACCATATTGCCATCAACCCAGCATCTCCCTCTTGCCGTTCCATCCACCGCTGCGGGTCCCAGCCCCAACTAGCGGGGGATTCCTCCTGCTGGAGCCCAGGTGCTTCCACGATTCCTACCATAAGTCCCTCTTCGCGCCCATCAGTCGACCCCAATGGAGGGCCCCAGCCCTCAGCCTCAGGGAGTCTGGACAGCACGTCGGCATTAGTGTGTTCCCGGCCAGGTCGATACTGGAGTTGGTAATCATAGTTAGACAGTTGCGCTACCCACCGTTGTTCGACTGCCCCCAATTTAGCTGTCTGTAAGTGGCCTTGGCTCCCCACAGGTAATCCTTAAATTTCTCGCTCATAGCCCACTTCATGGCCAGCAATTCAAGTTTAAATGAGCTGTAGTTGGAATCGTTTCGTTCGGCGGGGTGAAGACTTCGACTGGCGTAGGCGATGACTCGCTCCACTCCCTGCTGCCGCTGGGCCAGTACTGCTCCCAGGCCAAGGTTACTAGCATCGGAGTACAAGACGAAAGGCTGGGTAAAGTCTGCATATGCCAGGATTGGGGCCTGTAACAGCTCTTGCTTGAGCCTCTGGAAGGCCACGTCGCATGCAGAGTCCCAAGCGACGGGGGGAGACCCATGACCACAGGGACGGCCTGAACCCACGAGGAGCTGATTTAGTGGTTTGGCGATCTTCGAGAAGTTTTTAATGAACCGCCGATAGTACCCCACGAAGCCCAGGAAGGATCTCACTTGCCGCAGTGTTTTAGGTGCACTCCAGCCTTGGACAACCGACACTTTTTCGGGATCTACAGAGACTCCAGAGGCACTTACGCAGTGGCCCAGAAATTTCACTTCTTTGCGGAACAGCTGACATTTGTCTGGCTGCAGCTTCAGTCCATATTTCTCCATTGCCCGAAACATTTGCTCCAGATGCTGGAGATGAAATGTAAAATCAGGGGAGTAAACAATGACATTGTCTAGGTATACTAACGTGGTGTCCACCAACTGGCCGGCCAGGCACCGCTGCATCAGCCGTTGGAAGGTGGCTGGAGCATTACAAAGGCCGAACAGCATCGGGTCCCACTCAAAGAGCCCGAAGGGGGTAGTGAACGCGGTCTTCTCTTGATCTCCCTCCTCTACCTGCACCTGCCAATACCCACTGGCCAGATCCAAGGTAGAATACCAAGGCGGCTTGAGTCAGGCTGGTGAGAGAGTCCTCAATCCGCGGCAGTGGAAAAGCATCCTTCTTAGTTACTTGGTTCAATCTACGGGAGTCCACACAGAACCTCCAAGCTCCGGTCTTTTTTCACACCAGGACAATCGGGGCTGCCCAAGGGCTACTGCTCTCACGAATGATCCCCTTCTCCAGCATCCCCTGCAACAGGGTACGAACCTCGGAATAAAGAGTCGGCGGCACCGGACGATATCGCTCCCTGCTTGGTGCGGCATCACCGGTAGGAATCTGGTGTTTAACAACATCGGTACGGCCATAATCCTTGTCGTGTGCAGAGAATACGTGCTGCCACTTCGCCAGGAACGCCTGGAGCTGTTGTGTCTGACTCTCTTCCAGCCCTTCCCCTCACAGGGATTCCCCCAGGAGATGAGTCGGCATCCCCTCTCCCGAAAAGTCCACGGGCTGGTCCACCCGCGTCAGGGCCACCTCAACCACCGTAGAGCTCACTTGGCAGAAGCTATCTCCCCCAACTTCTCTCACTTGCTGGAGGCTCACCGAGGTAACTCGGGCCAGTCGTTGGTGGCGGTACAGGTTGACAGAACAGGGGTTTACATTCCGTGCTCGCACAGCGACCCGGCCCCGACAAGCAGCAGCTAGACCTCGAGCCACATCCACAATCTGACAGTCCAAATAGGGCTCGACGAGTACCCACTCTTCTGGCCCATACATCTGAGTGGGCAACCGAGCCAAGATAACAACCTCACTCTGGGCCGGAATAGAAAGGGCATATCGACAAGCAACCCGGCCGGTACCTTCGCGGTCTCCTTGGGAACTGGCTGTGTGAACCCGGCGACAGTCCGCAACGATGTGTTCCCATTCACGTTTCTCAGCAGGCGGGGCAGTTCGAATAAACCTAGCTTGGAACAATTCCTCCCAGTAATCTGTAATGACATTCATGCCCAGAAGGGCTCGATGCGCCCCCAGACAAGAGTCCCGGACAACCACAACTCCCTTTTGTGGTACGGTGATCCCATGAATCTCCAAGTCCGTGACCAGGTATCCGATATAAGGAATGTCCAGACCGTTTGCCCCTCGCAAGGTAAGCCAGGGGGCCTCCACCTCCTGTAAACATTGAGCACTAAACAGTTTTTTAGACAGGCTTTCGGAGAATAGAGTAACTTGGGACCCGGTATCCACTAGGCACCGGACCTTGACGCTGTTCACCTGAATCTCCACAAGGGGGCAATGCCCGACTAAACGGTCTCCAGGGGTGGTGGGCCAAGAAGGGTCAATTAAGGGGGTCCCGACCACTTGACCCACAGTGGCCGGTAACTCTAAAAACCCCCCTGCTAACTGTGGCGAGAGCCGCACTGGCGACTATAATGCCCAGGCTCTCCACAGCCATTACAAATCGGGCGACCCTGCTCGTCCCACTGGAATCTAGGGCTGGCAGGCCGAAATGGGCATCTTCCTGAGTTTCGGCTCCCATCCGAATAAGAACGTTCTCGAGGCAAGGGCAACGGATTTGGCCACTCCCGGCAAAACTCCTCCAGGAGGGTCTTGGACAGCTCAGTCATTTGTTCCCAGACATCTTTCATGAGTTCGGCACGTAAGGTCTGCTTCCAATCGGACGGCCCAGAGGAAGTAGAATCGCTCGTCCCACTGGCGGCCATACAAACGGAGGGATCCGCCGTCTCCGCATAGTCCAACTCTAGAGCCAAGGCCTCCCTTCGCAAATCCTCGAACCTCAGCTCGGGATCTTGGCGAAGCTGTATACGCAAGCTCTGGCGAACAGGGCCCTCCCGGAGCCCCAGGAGAAATTGATCCCGCAACAAGATCTCTTCACCTCCCAGACCATGATCGCTCCTCCCCTTCAGCCTAGTAAACTGCTTCCGTAATCGTAGAGCGAAGGCCCGTAGAGTTTGCCGGGGTCCCTGTTTGCAGTTAAAGAACTGAGTCCGGAGGACAGCTACTGGAGTGGCATCACCATACTGCTCGGTCAAAAAATCAAAGACAGCTCATGCCGTAGCTCGAGTCACTTCCGGTGCGGCCTGTACCTCTCTCCTGGCCTCTCCTTCAAGTGAATTCAGAACGAGCTGTAACGTCTGTGGGGCGCTTAGCCCCTGAAGCCCCGCCAGATACTCAACCTGGGCCTTCCATTCCGATAAGCTCAATTCCGACCCTGGTCCTCCATACCTTTGGGCCCAAGGGGCTCCCATAAAAATGGGCATAACTTGAGGCCGGTCCGCCGGCAAATCTTTGTCTGCCATCAGGGGTCTCTGGTCGCTCAACTCGAGGTGGAAAACCCTGCCGACTACGCCAATAGTCACAGGCCGGGGTGGCCTCCTCCCATGTCTCACACCACCCCTATTGAGCGTACCACCTCGAGGAATTACCCAAAGACACCACGAGAACAGACAGGGTAGTCAGTATTAAACATTGTATTTTATTGAGTTAAAATAGGCTAAATCTTGAACTAAAAAGCATAGGCTGATCCAACTCTCTTCTTCGTCAGGCTGCGTAGGAAATTCCCACAGCGGTTCCTCTTCCAACAGCCGGAGGTAGGTAATGGAGCAAACACTGGTAAGGGGGTTCGCACAGCAATTCCTCTTCAAACAGCCAGAGGCAGGTAACGGAGCAGACACTGGTAGGAAATACACACAGTGGTTCCTCGTCGGCAGCCAGAGGTAAGTATTGGAGCAGACACTGGAAGGGATTCTCACAGCGATTCTTCTTCGGACAGCCTGAGGCAAGTGATAGACAACCACTGGAAAGGAGTTCGCAAAGCGATTCCTCTTCGGACAGCCTGAGGTAAGTAATGGAGCAAACACTGGTAAGGGAGGTTCACACAGCAATTCCTCTTCAGACAGACAGAGGCAGGTAACGGAGCAGACACTGGTAAGAAATACACACAGCGGTTCCTCTTCGGCAGCCAGAGGTAAGTATTGGAGCAGACACTGGAAAGGGATTCTCGCAGCGATTCCTCTTCGGACAGCCTGAGGCAAGTAATGGACAACCACTGGAAAGGAGTTCGCACAGCGGTTCCTCTTCGGCAGCCAGAGGCAAGTATTGGAGCAGACACTGGAAAGGGATGCTCACAGCGAGTCCTAAGTAATAAAACAGCTCAATAGCCTGGTAGCAAATCTTGCCAGGAAATCACACAACAGTGCATGAGTGTACAACAAATTCTCTTCAAGTCAAATAATAATTAGATACTCACGCCAGGACTCTCCTTCAGTGTGAACAGCTCAATGAACAGATAATGCTTCCTGTTCGGGTCAGGGAGTCAAACAGCAATGCATGAATATTCGACAATCCTCTTCGAATCAGACAGGATGGAGCTGCACTCCTGTACAGCATACACTCAACACACAGCAGTTAGTTAGTTTCAATTCGGCACTCGTGACCAACGAGTGTGCCAATTGGGGACACGGGCAGACACAAAAGTATAATATCCACACCTGTGCATGCATCAATCACTCCAAATGGTCACACGTGTTCACTTCACACCAAGCACTGCAACTCACAACAACTCACAGTGAATAGGGTCTCCACTCGCGGTCCCAGCCGACTCCTTCCTCTCAATTGACGAAACTGTACATCCAAAATTGTGTGAGAAGTGTACTATGAACACATAATTGGCATTAGAGGCTTCAAACCAGCTTTCAATAACCTCCAGGACAGTTTCACCAAACTGTTGTGTACAGCGCGTACTGAAGGCATTACATTTCTTAATAAGAATTACAGATTACAATCAGCTGCTTGAAGAAGTAACATAGATCCACTACCTCTCTTCCTCGGTTAGTATTATCTCCCTTTATGGATCCAGATACATCAAACCGCTGATTTAAGGCTCCTTCTTCCTAATGTGCAGTCTCTCTCTGCTCTGTGTGATCTCAGTGTTTCTCCCGGAGTGGGTCCATCCCTCTCTCCATGCAAACATGTTCTTTTATAATCGCCCTTGTGAATTCCCTGCCCCTCTCGCGGCTCAATCTCCGCTCGTTAGACAGCTGACGCTCATTTCTCATTTTCTAAGCCCGGCCGAACTGTTTACATGGCAGGGCCCGGAACCGGCCTGGTGTTACATCGAAATCGCTCCCACAGGGAAATAACATTAGGCAAAGATAGTTCAGCTTCACGTCACCCTGTGACACCATCATACTACACAGTATTGTGGGCCAGAGCAAGTTTTTAGATATGGGCCAGAATTAAAATCAACGTTGCCTAGATTTGAGCCAGTTCTGCCTTATTTTATTTATTTTCATGGCTGATATGTAGCCTTCCTATGGCTTGCTTGTGGCTCAAATTTGGCAAACAGGCGCGGACCGCACAAGTGCCATCATTCGTTACAGTATGTGGGTCGGAGCAAGGTGTTGGATCTGAGCCAGAATTAAAATTGATGTGGCCCAGATTTGGGCCAGTTTTGCTTTATTTGGTTTAGTCATGACATTGGGCCTTCCTTTGGCTTGCTTGTGGCCCAAATCTGGAAAACTGGAGCGGACCACCCAAGTGTCATTCCACATGGTATGTGGGCCAGATGAAAGTGTAAGGTGTGGGCCTGATCGGAGCAACAGGAATTTTGCTATCTGGGATGCGTCATGTGCTTGTAATAAATGACTTGGAATAAATAAGATGTACAAAAACAACACGTCCTCTTGTTATATTGAAGTCCTGGATAAATTCTGCATGCAGGCCAGCAGTTCAAAGACGAAATTACAAATCTTTAAGACATAAAGCATTTAGCTAGTGATTGAACTGATGAAAAAAAAAAAAATGTTCAGGGGATCCAAATTAACTCAGACAGTGTGAAAATATACTGAACTGCATCTATCTGCTACTCAGGATAGTTATTCTAGCCACATGGTTCCTTCATGATATAAATTATAAATTCATCAAACACAGATGTAAGAAACAATGGGTTAAATCAGAGTGTGTTCTGGATTACATAAGTATATTTACATTGCATTTACATTTAGTCATTTAGCAGATGCTTTTATCCAAAGCGACTTACAAATGAGGACAATGGAAGCAATCAAAATCAACAAAAGAACAATATGCAAGTGCTATGACAAGTCTCAGTTAGACACTTGGTTGAACTCAGCTCATTCAAGTGTTTTTGCAATGAAAGGAAGAAGGGAAACCAGTCTGTAGTTCTCTAAAAGAGAAGGGTTAAGGTGGGTTTCTTGAGTAGTGGGGTTATACGAGCCTGTCTAAATGCTGAGGGGAAAACTCCAGTGTGAAGGGATGTGTTAATGATGTGAGTGAGTGCAGGTACAACTGCTGGAGAAATGGCTTGAAGGAGATGAGATGGAATAGGATCAAGCAGACAAGTAGTAGGATGATTAGAAAGGATGAGTTTGGAAACTTCTGCCTCAGAGAGTGAAGAGAAGGAAGTGAATGGCTGCATGTTTTCTGGTAAGATGTGCATGACAGTGTATTTTATTTTATTTTTTGCGTGGTAATTCCTGATCTCGAGCTTCTTAAAGATAAAATTGGATAACAATAGCAAACAATTTGAAAGTAGATGGTGACAAATCATTGAAATAAATAAAAAAAAGACTAAACAAGCTAAACAAACTGCTTGCAAACACACATTTACATATATTACTACTGTTCACAATTACATCTTTAAAATGAGGCAGAAGACAAAAAAAAAGAACCTAGTTTTACAGTATATAAAATCAAGTCAAGTCACCTTTATTTATATACCACTTTATACAATACTGATTGTCAAAGCAGCTTTACAGAGTCAAACAGGAAAATAGTTTGTCAATAATGAGGACAATAATAAGTCATTTTTCCAACTAAATTCAGTTCATTGATGATTCGGTAATGTCATCATCCAGTTCAGCTCTCTTCCAATAGTGTCAGTGCAATCAGTCAAGTGCACCCAAATAAGCAAGCCAAAGGCAACAGTGGCAAGGAACCAAAACCAAAACTGACAGAAATAGAGAAAAAACCATGAGACAAAACCAGCATGGTGTGGAACAACTGGCTGCAACACAGGTCAGATTGTGGTCTTCGACAAGGTCTTCAAAGGGGATCAGTCTCTGGGGCTCATCTAGTTGTTCTGGTCTCCGCTGACTTTCAGGGCTGTCGAGGTCTTCTCTAGGTGCTGATCCACTATCTTGACTGCATACGGACTGGATCTGGTTGGCTACAGTGACCTCGTAGATGCCACTGAGAGCAATAAAGCACATTATAATTGTAGTAAAAACTATTTTACATTCACACATATTACCTGGAATGAAAACAATGAAGTCTTGGTCTTTAAAGTATACACACACTATGTAGTTGCAGTGGAGCGGTCTGGTCACGTGCCAGTGTTTGGTGCCTTGGAAGAACTGACTAGGTTGCATCTGAAAACTTACAATGATGACAAAGCACCAATTAAACCTTTGGCCACACCCTGATGGAGAAAGAAAAGTACAATTTATCTCAAAAAAATGAAATGATGCATTTTAAATAATTTACAATGTAACAATATCAGTTAATTAAATTTATGATGAAACAGATGTTGCAACCATTTTTTGGGACACACACACACACACACCCAAAACAAACATTGCCGTTGACTATGTTCATTTATTACAAGGATTTGTAACAGAACATGTAGGCTACATTTCATATTAGGCTACCTTAAACAGCATAAAAAATAATATCAGAACATAACTGTCCTGCCTGTTTTTGATAAATACCAATGGTAACATTTTACAAATTGATTGATCAATTGTCCCAATGTTTACTTAGCCACAGTCTTTCCCAGTGCACAAACTCGTGTGTGCACGATCTAGTGATTCACTACCTAGGGAACTGACTGAGATGCAGCCTGTTTTCTCCTCTTCTGGGGCCCGTTTCAGAAAGGAGGTTAAGTGAAAACTCTGAGTATGTTAACCCTGAAATGAGGGAAACTCTGAGATTTCTGTTTCAAAATTTGAGGTTTGTCAAACCCGGGAAAGCAGGGTAAGTCAAGCCCGTTTCTAAAAGAGAGGTAACTTATACTCAGAGTCTTTTACCATGGTAATTTACCTTGTGAACCTAACCTGGGGTGTGTTTTCCAAAAGCAACTATGGTCGCAAGTACCATCATTACCAATAGAGTTCATTGGGACTTACCACCATAGTTAGCTAACGATGCTTTTGGGAAACGCACCCCTGGGGTATGTTTGAGGATAAGTGAGCGGATAACCTCAGCTTTTCAGGGTATGTAAGTAACCATAGCAACTTGCTCTCTGAAGATAACCTGCTCCGGAGCAGGTTATGTTCGAGGGTTAGTTCACTTCAGCACTATCAGAGCATGTATGATCTACTGACGATCTACTGGCCACTGTCCTGCAGAGTTTAGCTCCAACCCTAATCAAACACACCTGAACCAGCAAATCAAGGTCTTCAAGATCACTAGAAAGCTACAGGCAAGTGTGTTTGATTAGGGTTGGAGCTAAACTCTGCAAGACAGTGGCCTTCCAGGACCGAAGTTGCCCATTCCTGAACTAGGACATTTAGGCTGTACAATGAGTTAAAATTTAGGTTGTAAAATTTTTTTTTTTTAATTTTATGGTGAATAATACAGAGAAATGTCATATGCAGGACTTAACAGAAAGTTCACAAATTGATCACAGACACAATTTCTTTTTGATTGAAAAATAAACTCAGAAATATTTAATTATTTCAAATATTACTAATTTCACAATGCCATTTTGTGCATTATGTTAATTTTATAACATGTCCATTATGGCATAATTCCTTACATAGATCAGTAAGTGGAAGATTGGAATGTATGTGTCACGATCTCCAGCTGGAGTGCCCATGAGCTCCACCAGAGGACACTGCTTACTATGCCTTTGCCTTTCCATCACAAACTACATTTCCCATAAACCTTTGCCTGGACTCATTATTGTGCGATTTGCAGCCTTGTTCTTGGCTTATCTATGTTTGTGTTTTTTTTTTTCAACTGCTTACACACAAAATCTTTACTCGTCACACAATTTCTGAAAGCTGACACTCCAACAGCAGAAGCACACACCAAATCTACAAAACCATTCTCTAATTCTCGGCCTTTGACTCAGTTTTCAATTTCATAAAACACTTTTTGCAAAACACAACACGCAATTCTCTATGTAACACATAAAAATCTAACAGGAATTAATATTATGGCAAAGGTGTTTGCAAATGTTTGCTTTTGAGATGTGTTTGTGATATTTTGAATGCAGTGCTTCATTTTGCAAGATGTGAGGCATTTTGCATTTTGTGTGCAATTCTTGGATTTGTGTGTAAAGTGGATTTGTGTCTAAAAAAAAAGAGAGACAAAGTTTTGAAAATGTGTGTAAGCAGTTTAAAATAAATAAAAAAAAATTTAAAAAATTGTAATAAACTCTTATGCTTGCACTTGGATTCTTGCTCCATCTCTTCCCTGTTCCTGTTACAACATGACACTGAAAAAGCTACTTGTTTTGTTCTTGTAATTACTTATTGCAAATGTTTTCATTAATGAGGCATATTTCTGATTTGTTCCAAATCCATAATGGTGCACAATGACAATTTTTTTAGTGGCACAAAAAGTACCTTTTAATATCAGATGAGAAGATGCTTTGGAGCAAAATTCTTTTTGATGAATGTAATTGTAATAATCATTTTGCTTTTGCTGTTAGCAGATGTAACAAACAGTGATGATGATGATGGTTGTGATTGTGCTGCTGGGAAAAGTGCAAAAGGAAACACGATACTGAGAAACCTCTGCATTTTTACTTATTTTGCAAATTATCCGCCAATGGGGTAAGAAACATAATCTTATTTCCATTTGCATTAATTTTCAGAAATAGGCAGAGAACGACTGTATCCTACATCGCAAAGGCAGTACTAGGTGTCAACTTGTGCTCCCTAAAGTATACAATCCTTCAGTCTTCCTAGAACTGCACCATGAGATGGGCCATCTGGGCACAGAGAGAACACTCATTTTGATCAGGGAACTCTTTGACTGGCCCAAAATGCTTTGATATGCTGAGCACTTTGTGAAGAGAGAACATGAATGCCTTAAAAAAAAAAAAAAACGCCTTACACATATGTAGCAAAACAATCGCTCCAACAGCAGCAGGAATGAGAAAACACTGCTGCTCTCTTAGACGAGTTTTGACATGCTCACATACAGCTTCTGATATGACCCCATTGTGATAACTCTCCATTTCACTCATGGGCCCCCCTGCTCTGCATATTTTTGTATGCCAGTCTTATCTAACACACCAGGTGCCTGTAGTACGAAGTGAGATGAACAACTCAGAGTTGCAGAGTAAGTTTTGAGTTGACAAAACCCGATGAAGCCAACCTGGTTTAGATCAGGTTCACCGGGCTCACAAAGCTTGATGTAAACGTTCTCTGTCAACTCAGATTTTGAACCAGAGTTTGTAATTAACTCAAGAGTGCGTGCACCTGAATATATATCAGTGTTTCCCATACATTGATTTATTTGTGGCCCGCCACAATATCAAAACTGCCACAAATAGATTTTTTTCAAAAAGCTTTGACTTCGTTGAATAAACATGAGCACTGCACGTTTCAAAATCGAAACACGGTGTGGGTGTTTTTATATCACTGTATTTCTGAAGGAAACCGACCATTTTCAGAAAATTTTGGATGTTATTTTTATTTCATCTTGCTTGTAATGTCTGATAAAGCAGCGTTTGTGAGCGGAGCACTGCTTTGTGTACAGCGTTACCGGGGGTGCTCTACAGTATATATATATATATATATATATATATCAAATTTTAAATTAAGTGGCCAGTTTAAAGTGGTCATATGATGATGCTAAAAAGTTTTGTGTATTTGGTGTAATGCAATGTTTATGCAATTTAAGGTAAAAAAAAAATAAAAATGTATTTTCCACATACTGTACATTAATGTTGCTCCTCTCTGCCTCATCTTTCTGAAACGCGGCGATTTTTACAAAGCTCATCGTTCTGAAAAGCGAGGTGTGCTCTGATTGACCAGCTATCCAGTGCGTTGTAATTGGCCGAATACCTCAAGCGTGTGACGGAAATATTACGCCACTTATATTTGGAAACACACAGAATCTCCACGACATGGTGGCAGTGGCAACAATACTTCTTTTTTGAGTATACATTTGGGCGGCATTATGCAAATCTTCCAACACAGTGAGGTAGGTTTGTGATTTATGACATTTAAACTTAAATGGCCAAAAACGATGAATAAAACCATGACAGATACCTTCTTGTCTCTGACGTCTATCTGCTGGAAAGAAAGTGACCATTACAGAACATGAGGCGCGCCTGCAGAGAGTGTGCGTGCCACTGGTTTAAAACATAAAAAGAAGTCTTTTTCGTGAAAAAGTATTCAGCAAATTATAAGAAAATAACTGAATCGATTATATGCACGCCTACTTTCTGGTTTTAGATAAGCCAGCTCAGTCATTTCCGGTCAACTGTCAAAATCAGCTGTAATGTCTTATGTTCAAGTTTATGATAACTTTGCAAGTTCTATACGCTCACAGATCTTAAAAGCAAACACACATGTAAATAAGATATTCATTGTGCAGTGTATGTCACTGATTAGCCTATAACAGGGTTTTTCATGAGTGAGCTCGGTCAGTTGTGCTATAAAGGGAGTGCCCTTAGAAGAAAAGTTTTGTTTGTTTAATTTGTAGTTAACTAGTTTATTTGAATATACTAGTTAGTTAACTAGTTATAGTATTTGAATAATTTGGGTGTCAAAGGAGACATTCAGCATGTGCATTGTTGGGGAGGCTCCAGGAACAGTTTTTGGAACTACTAGTCAATGCAGACATGCAGAAATGAATGTGCTTTAGCTCCATCAGGTTCCTCATTACTGCTCCTGGAGAGCCACTTTTTTCAACTCTAATTACATGCTCCTGATCAATATCATTGAGAGAGAAACTAGTCTCTGTGTAAGTTTGCTTAGTGCCTCCATAGACAGCAATGACACTGCAATGTTCCCAGGTCCAGAAACGCAGCAAGGACATCGGTAAAATAGTCTATGTGACATCAGTGATTCAACCGTAATTTTACAAAGCTATGATAATACTTTTTGTGCACAAAGAAAACAATAATAACATAATTTATTCAACAATTCTTCTCCCAGAGTTACCGTCTTCCGGCATTCCAGTTGTTTACATTCAGCATGCACGAGCTGTCTACTGAACGTAAACAATGCTGAATACATTCAGTGAAAGCGTGTGCATGCTGAACATAAACAATGACAGAAAATGATAAATGTAAAAAAAAATTATTACAGTTTGGTAAACCCATCATTTTGTTCTGGCATGGTCTAAGGATGTTCTGAATTTGAATGGACTCTGAGGCTGATCTATTTTCTCAGGGCTGAAGTGAGAAAATCAGCACGTTATAATCTATGTGTAGAAACACAATCCCCCAGTTTCACAGACAAGGCTTAAGCCTAGTCCTAGACTAAAATGTAAGTCTGAGCTGTTTCAATTGAAATAAACTTGCACTGACTGATCTTAAAATATATCAGTGCCTTTGTTTTGTCTCAAGATGCACCCCAGTAATGTTTTTTCTAAGCATGTTTATAAAAATTACTTAAATGTCCTAATTGAACTATAGCCTAATCCTGGTTTAGTCTAAACCCTGTCTGTGAAACCAGGCCTTAGATGCTCATGTAGTGTGTGCAAATACTTTTTGTTTGAGCAAGCTGGAATTGATGTTAATCATGTTAAAAAAAAAAAAAAATATATATATATATATATATATATATATATATATATATATATATATATATATATATATATATATATATATATATATATATTTAAAATTTATTTATTTAGTTTACAAATGAATTTTCTACAAGTGAATTGTGGATGGTTGAAACCTTTTCAGGTTAACCAATTTTATGTCAGGCCTCTGTCGTGTGTTGTGTGTCTCCTGCCCTCATGTTTCTATATTTGGTCATGTTCCTGTCCTTGTTAAGTGTGATTATTTGCGTTCAGCTGTGTTTAGTCTTTATCTGTTATTGTCATGTGTATTTAGTTCATGCCTGTTTAGTTAGATTTCGTCTGGTCAACTCGTTACTCCCCTGTGTTCCTGTGTGTCCCAGCCTTGGCTTGCCCTGTCTGTTTTGGATTTATTAAAGACTGTATTTTAAGATCATCCTCGTCTTCTCGTTCCTCCCTGCTGTGTGCACCATCACATTTTATCATTAACAATTCTATGATTATATTTCTAGAGTGTAACAGTGTGCACTGAAACTAAAAATAATATGAAGAATAGCCTATACAGTCTGGGAGAGTTCATTTGAACATGCTCAGTTTATTCTTGTCTTACATAGTGAACATACTGATGCTTAATTATTTCCATATTAAGAGTCTGGTATGCTTTGTTTTCATTTATTAATATAAGAAGAATGACACTGAGTCTGGGGTCTGACTACCTTCTGAACATGAAAAACATCACAAAGGAAGACTACAGATTTATACTTCTGCCAACAATGGACAGATCTGAATGGACAAGACCAAAACAAGGAACTGATGCTTCGATAATGCTAATTTTACAATTATGTGGTCAGTTTAAAAAGGGCAATTTCTTCATTTAAACTCTCATTATGATTGAAAAGTCTATGATTTCTGTCTTATTTCGTTTTTTTCATCCTCACAGACTGAGATCAGTGCAGGCAGCTCTGTGACTCTCTCCTGTCAGTTGTATTCTCTTGCTGAAGTCTATTGTGATGATTGGGTCCGTTCTGAGGGAATTCAGCTGTTCTGGGTGAATTAGGCCGCTGTTAAACTGACGATATCAGACTCCAGATATCAGCTCCAGGACTCCAGCACTCTGACTACAGCGCTCCTGAATGAAGATGACAACAGAGAATGGAGATGTCAAGTTACACCAAGAAATCAGGTCAAGACCTCAGACACATATACTCTCAAGATTTCAGGTGAGAAAACAAATTCATAAATCAGTTTTAGGCAGCTGCTAGGAGAATGCATGTGATTGCAAGAAAGCCAACCTCTAAATCAGTATGATGTTGTCAAGCTCAGATATATGTTCTCTTCATGTTGCTATTCAGGGTCCTCTAAATGGTTGTTATGGTGTGGCTACAGAGTAACAATAGTAATATTTACAATCTAGATGCCCACCCTAATCACAAGAGCCCACCCATATGTCTCTACGATGTTCTGGTGCAGACATATGGCTTGTTCATGTCTTATTCATGTTGTGTTATAAAATGATTCCACCCCCAAGTTTCTATGACACAAATTTATGTCCAATGTTAAGTCTTTTCGCCTGATTTTCACCTGCTGTGCGAATATCTTACACCTGATTAGTAGCCATAGTACACCTGTCTTTAACAAACTGGGTGATTTTACATCTCATTCATGGGCTTGTGACAAATGATGCAGGGTGAATTTATGCGCTAAAGTTCATATGGAATCTATAGTAATTAATAACTAGATTTGTACATTTTCTGAAGAAAATGTGAGTGCTTGCCATGGCAAAAACTGGCAATATTTATTGCAAAAGCCCAAACATGAGAAGAGTATTCTGAAATACTGGAGCAATTTCTTTGTAGCTAATGGAATAGAAGATGAGGGTAAGCAAAGAGCTATTCTCTTAAGTGTTGTGAGACCAAAGACTTATAGTGTGATGCATAAATCTTCTCAGCCCTAAAAAACCAAGTAAAAAGACTTGTCAGCAGCTGGTAACAATGATCAAAGACCATTTTAATCCTCAACCAAGTGAGATTTAAATTTGATTCGAGAATGAAGAAGCTGACAGAAACCGTGACAGAGTATGAAGCTGAGTTGCATCGTTTAGCACAAGAATGCAATTACGGAGCAACTTTAGACCAAATGCTGAAGGACCGGTTTGTTTGTGCCATTGATGACAATCGGATTCAGAGACTGTTCCTGGCAGATAAGGTGGAATACTTAGGCCACAAAGTAGATGCACAGGATCTGCCTCCTACAAGAGCGAAAGTGAAAGCCATAGAAGAAGCCCCTGAACCGTGGGATGTCACAGAGCTTAAAGAGTATCTGGAGTTGATTAACTATTTTAATAAGTTCCTTCCGAATCTGGCAACGCTGCTAACCTCCTGCCTCTGTTACTGAGAAAAGATGTTTAGTAGACATGGAAAAAGCCACAACAAGAAGCATTTGAAGAATCTACAGCTCTACTAAGATCAGCAGATGTTCTAGTACATTATTCATCAGATTTAGAACTGGTTCTGGCTTGTGACGCCTCACCCTACTGGGTTTGTGCGATGCTCTCGCAATACAGAAAAGGAGTGAATGTGGAGAGACCCTTTGGGTTCATGTCAAGAACACTAACGCCTGCAGAGAAGTGCTATGCACAGTTGGACAAAGAAGGTTTTGCTGTGGCATCCAAAGATGTGCATTTGCAATTTGCACTGATCATAAACCCTTGATTAACCTTTTCAATGAAACGAAAGCAGTTCCTCAAATAGGATCACCCAGAGTGCGAAAGTACTGTGATGTTACTAGCATATCAATACAACATTGTGCACAAGCCTGGAAAGTACCTTTGAGAAACTGCGAATGTGCTTCAGTATGCAGGGATTGCCTAAAATGCAAGTGCCAGACAACGGAACATGCTTTACAAGAGAAGAACTCAAAACCTACATGAAGAGAAAAGGCATTTAGCACATAACGTCAGCTCCTTACCATCCTTCTTCAAATGGCCTAGCTGAACGTACTGTTCAAACTTTCAAGGAAGGGGTGAAAAAAGTGGCTGCTACCGAAAAAGAGACTAGCCAACCTACAAATCTGAGAAGATATGCAAGAGAGAGACATTCTCTAGCTCTCTGGACATTTCTCTACAGACAGTGATCATGATTTAACCCCCATCGGCTTTGAACTGATTCCAACAAGCTCAGGATCTTCAGTACTGCCCTCAGCCTGAGCTGTGTCATTTTAACTTCAACCTGTCACCTTGCTTGTGATTGTCCTCCAGCTGCTTAGCCAGATTATTCTTGTTCATCTTCCTCAGGATCACCACCATGTTATTCACTGCTTCTTCTCCAAAAAGGTCCACCATCTTATCAACTGTTTTTAACCTATCTGCATCTTCCATTTCAGAATTTGATAAATCTTTATGATTTTTCTTTAAGTGCCATTGAAATATCTTTAGCTCTT
Source organism: Acrossocheilus wenchowensis (assembly GCA_029620275.1). Lineage (NCBI taxonomy): Eukaryota > Metazoa > Chordata > Actinopteri > Cypriniformes > Cyprinidae > Acrossocheilus > Acrossocheilus wenchowensis. The sequence continues at coordinate 47,642,941 of CM056135.1, forward strand.
CTTTTCCCAGATCCTTCAGTGAGTTTAGAAGCAGCTCGTCAACAGATGCCATCGTCCTTCACCGACTCGCAGCTGCAGGACAAAAAGAAACAGATCTGAATTAGTTTCACTCTTAACATGTGGAATCAAGCGCTCAAATGTTATTTGGATTATGAAATGAAGCTGTGATCAGATCAGGACCCTCAGAGTCAAACTCATCTGTTAAAGAAGTCCTATAATGCTCCTTTTTACAAGATGTAATATAAGTCTCAGCTGTCAGAATGTGTCTGTGAAGATTCAGCTCAGAATACTGATCAATTAAACGCCCCTTTTTAAATGGAAGCAAAAACATGCTGTTTTCATGTGTACAAATATCAAGTACAAATATTTTGTTTCTGAACTTAAGTCGTTTTTTTACAATTTGTTTTTTACTTTATTTTCATTTTATGAACTCAGATCTCCTCTTGTTATTCAGTAAAAATAAGAAGATCTGACAGGAACTGGCAGGGTTCATTCCGATGACTGATCTGTGCTTTCTGATGGGTAATTATTAAACTTCAGATGTTTCTTCTGTCTTATTTAATGCTGTTTATGCATCAATAGATCAAGCCAGTGACTAAACAATCAACTTCATATTTTTTATTTTAGTATCATTAAATGTTATTCAAATTGAGATTAAATTATATATAGAAATAAAGAAGTCACAGAGGTCTGCGTGGATAGGCAAAAGTCCTGCGGGTACTGCCTTTTCACTGTGTTGAGGAAGCTTGCAGTGGTTCATAAAATGCTTAACGCAGCTTAATGAAGATGATGAAAATACCAAATATGCTATATTATGTATTAAAAATATGTCCTGTGCACATGTAAGCAGATGAGCCCAAATCATGAACTGAATTGCACAATAAGTGTTTTCACCCCATAGAAAAGCGCACTTAATGTGACTTAAAGGTCCCATGACATGCTGCTTTTTGGATGCTTTTATATAGGCCTAAGTGGTCCCTAGTACTGTATCTGAAGTCTCTTTCACGAAATTCAGCCTTGGTGCAGAATTTCAGCCACTACGAGCCAGTCCCACAATGAGCTTTCCTTAGGACGTGCCATTTCTGTGTCTGTAGCTTTAAATGCTAATGAGGAGTAGAGAGGCGGGGCAAGGTGGAGGGTGGGTTTGTGGCCTTAACCAGCTTGCGCTACCATGCACTAATGTTGTCAGTGGATGTATTGTAATGGCTCGTAGACACACAGTCATTGAAGCTTTTCAGTTTGACCAAGAATCTGATCCGGATGGAGAAGCACCGGATGAAGAAGTTGCAACTCAGTGGCTACAGCAGGACGTCTCCGAATGGTTAGTTTAATATATTGTGTCTGGATACGGTACTTTAGTTGGTTTGTTTATGTATGCTGTTACAGTTATTATCATGTAGCTAATGCTAGCCATAGGCTCGGATGAAGGAACTAAAAAAATGCTTCGGTGTTCATTTGTGCATCCAAACACTGAGCAACTGCCATGCTTCGCTTGTTTGCAAACCATGATGTCTCTTTCGAGAAAAAAAAATATTGCGCTCTCCTCACACGGTAGTAGCTCATTTTCTCATGCGCAGGCAAAGCAGAGAAAGGGGAGGTAACCTTTCCCCGTATGACGACATAAAGTGAAGATTCCAGATTGGGCATCTGAGCTTTCATTTTCTCAAAGAAACAGGAGACCCAGGGCTCGGTTTACACCTATAGCCATTTCTAGCCACTGGAGGACCATAGGCAGGCTAGGGGAACTCATATTAATGTTAAAAAACCTCATAAAGTTAAATTTTCATGCCATGGGACCTTTAATTTAAAAATAGAGATAAAAAGCCCAAATGTTATATTTTATTAAAAATGTACACTATGTAAAGAAAAGCAAAGACTGCAAAGAAATGTTTTGTCTACGTAGGTGAAAACACATAGAACTGCACATTCCATTCTGGGCTCATCTGCTTTTTTGTGCGTAATATTTAAACTGTAACCAGATTTGGTATTTTTAAATAACTGTCTTCATTAGCCTACCTAAGGCATTTTCTATGGGGGAGAAAAAGCGTAATGTGCAGCGCGTTGTGTTCATATTCTGGGCTATTCTGCTTTATTAATAGTAATATTATTAATAAGGTCATTAATATCAGCCTAATAATGTTATCAGTATTTATTATCATCGAATTTGGTCCTCCATTGTCATTGTTTTAAAACATGAAGCCACGTTAAACATTTTAGAATGTCCCAAAACTGTGCCTTGAACTAAGCATTGACTGTATTTTTTATACTTGAGTCCAAGTTCAAAATAAAACTCTATGAACTGCTCCATTATGAACAAACGGAGCTACGAACCACTGCAAGCTGTAAAGTAAACAAGACGTGTTTGTCCGAACTCAACTGGTTTTACAAGGCAATGCAAAGTTTTGCGAGGGAATGCAATATATATGCAATATATATATGTAGACAACATACAACCAAACACACCTCGCTGATGGCAGAGAATGCAGGATTGTCAGTCAGCAGCCGTGGGCGGGGCATAAACAATGTGACATCACACTGCTCAGAGAATCTAATGAGACTGATTTGGTTTAATGGGGATTAAAAAATAAGGAGTGGGTGGATTTTTATCATTGTAGGGTGGTTGTGTTCACACACCGCCAAACACCATGTAGAAGTGGATTTGGCATAATAGGTGCCCTTTAAGACTGAACGGGCAGACAAACTCACAAAGCAAAGTTTTGAACTGTCAAGTTTTTCTGTTAATTTGAACTTCTGTTATCTGATTTTCTGATCACACAAACGTGAAGAGCCCTTTCATGTTGACTGTCCAGTGCACACAAAGTTCACATTAGTGCAGTTGGCTGTCTCTGAACATAATCAGCTGGGAAAGAAATCACATTAATATCAGTATATTAGATCTGTAAAACAATATTTCTTGGACATTTCTTGGACAACACACTACTAATGCAAATCAACCAGGACTCGTCCTCTTATGAATTATTTCAATGAGGATGTTGTGACGTGTTTGTACACAGAAGAAAACTCAAGACTACAATGGAGGTGTTTCAGAGAGTTCAGAAACAGTGTGCACTAAAACTGAGCAGAACTCCTGCTGGAGTGACTTTGAAGATTTACAGAGCTTTTTCATGCACAAACACACACTATGTTGAACGGAAAAAAACAAACAAAAAAACATAAGAACCCTTTTAACAGTCAACGATTTCGCACACAAGTCACATACAAACTTGTCAGATGCGCAAGCCAAGGTTTGACACAGAATGTTACTGTGGACAGACTGAATTATGAATAACACACACTCGCATGATCAAAATGAATGAGCTGAAATAAAGGTTGTGAGATGATTGTGTGTATTTATGGAGAGATCAGAAAGCTGTGTTGTATCTGCTAAAATTGCTTTTCAAGTTCAAATAATTGTTTCGTTAGCAATCAAAAATGAAATGAAATCTATAGCTATCAGTATTTTACGAAGTAGTCTTTACTAACCGCAAATAATGATTATGTAGATTTATTGTTCCTCCACTGAACTTGTGTCTTGAGCAGATTTCAATTCTACACTTTCATGAAGGACTGTGGAGGGGGAAGTTTTCTTCACATCCTAAACCTGTTAAACCAGTTACAGTTTTTCTAGAGAAAGGGGGAATGGAGATTCATTGTATGCCATATGCCAAGCCTTTCACTAGAATGATCGCAAAACTATTTGAAAAGTGACAACACCGAAAAACTGAAACAGACAGAGCACACTGATATATAGATTTAAGCTGTTTGCCTTCACCCCCACTTTTGAAAAAATCCCAAGAAATGGCATACCCAAACTAAAATAGATACAGCTCATAAAACCTTTGCACCAAAAGCACGTCTCATTTGAAAGTAGACACATGGCAGTTTATTGTAAAGTCAGAATTATTTATTGTCATAATGAAAATAAGGCAATAATAGCTTCGATCATTTGTGAAGTTAATTTAAATGTATTTGTGCCTTTGGATTAAAAAAATCAGACAGGAAATATATTTGTATAGTGTTCTGTACATTGATAAAGGCTATGTCGCTTAGCATTGCATTGTAAATATACATTATACATAATTTTACATCAAAGCAGGTGGATCATGGAAACACAGCTAGACCTTACTTTACTTTAGCAAGAACAGACTAGAACACAATCGTCCGAAGTTACTTACAACATTATTGAATTTATAGACTAGAACATGATCTTCAAGTAAATCAAGTGTGTAAAGTGTTCAGTTGTACTAAACACAAACAAACCTGAATACAATCTTCAAAATCACCAAATGTGCATTTTGCATTAGATGTATTTCATGCATTGCTTTGCCAGAGTTATTAACTGGATTCATGGTTTGTAGTACTGAAGATCATTGTAGCGAGGAATGTGCATTTCTGAAGGACTGTGTTGGTGCCTGCAGAAGTTGATGGTATATCACATGCATCATATTCCATTGTGGCTGACGTTTGGCTGTATCTTAAAGCTTGATTCAAGATGGACTTGTCTGCTGCTCTCTTTAGATGCTGCATCTCTGGAATTTGGGGCATGCTCAAATTTGGGGCATGAACTGAGACAGTGCAATTTTCTTTTGCCTTTTGAGTGTGACTGAGGAATTTCAAGGAGCAGATGGTTTTGCCATATAAAAGATCTCCAAGAGCAATAGTAATGAATTAGTTTAAAATTGTATTTTGGTGCCAGTCCATGCAGGGCTTTAAAGTATACTAAAGTACATTTATATTTGATCCTATAACAACTACCTAACCACCTAATCTATCAGTGTTGTTTCACAAACATCCCTTCGTCTATCTTCTCTCTGTAAAGCACAATGGCTCCCTCTGCTGCCTAACAACATCTACTGTACTGTATCTTCACTGCATTTGTGATAGAAAGGAGATTCTCTGCTCTGGCTAATTTTAAAATTACATAAATTGCATAATTCTGATATGTAATTATCAGAAATATATCACTTTTGACGTTTTGACACAGTGGATATATCTTTGAGTGTTTAATGAGAGCAGATATCAGGAAATGTGTATTAGATAAAGTGTAGCCAATCGTGACTTTAGGAGCAACCATGAGATATTAAGGTTTTTTTTTTTTTTTTTTTTTTTTTTTCACAATTGTGCAATGCACAGCTTGTCCAAATCCTGATTGTTTTACCAGATTTTACAGGCAGGAGTATGTGGGTGTTGTGTAATAATCTTTCATTCTCAGGCCGGGCAGGGGAAGGAAAGTCACATCTTACCAGATACACAGAGCAAAGCAGCTTTATGTCACTCTTCTCGTTTAGCTATTTGTCAAAAAATAGAGAAAGAGAAAATGTCCATTAAAGCAACTGCATTTTACCATGCTTTTCAAATATGACACAGGCAGTCATCTGACAGATCACACTGTCCTGACAGTATGATAACCAGGGAGCTGAATGTAATGTGCATCAAATATCAAGTTATAAGAACTACACAACCTTTGATGTAATACACACACACACACACACACACACTTATGCTAATGCAGCCACAACATGGTTTATTTCTTACTGTCTAAAGTGCTTCACTCTATGAGGTGATAGTTGACCTATCGGCAAGCCCCACCCCCCTTAGTAACTGTTGCAAACGTGGACAAACAAATGGAGTTGCTAACTGTCGATGACAGCTGTCCGTGTGAAAACCTTGTCCCTATATATTTTTGATAAATTTTGGACTCAGAAGGACCACCATTCAAGTGGGACTTAGATATGCCATGGAGGGATATATAAAAGATTTTAAAATAAATATTGTGGGTATTAATTTGGAAACGAGGGTTTACAAATCACAATGTAAGCGGGAGAAGTCTCATGTTACGTTCATCACGATCGCAAATGACAACATGTGTTATGCACATTTTTCGAGCCCCTGCCAAATTATTACCCCCCTCATTGAAATCGTGACCTGATTGCCTAATCCTAATCCCACCCCTAATCCTAGCCCCTCCCCCACACCTAAACCTAAACCTACAAATACCAGGGGGGTAATAATCTGGAGGGGGTCAGAATTTGGCACAACACCGGATCAACACTGTTCATGTATCACATGGGTACGATTAAATTAATTTACATTTAACCAGTTTAATATGAAGAGACACTGAAATGTAGACTTTGTTTATGTGTTTTTGCCCTAGCTGTACAAGACGCAAGAGCAGTCCGCTTTCTACGTTAGCATGGACTCACTAACTTTTACGTTAGCTAGCTTTAGCCAGAGATACCTTGCTGAAGCACAAGATAACATTACGTTCTGCTTGATGAGTAGATGAAAATTGTAACTTGATGAGAGTATGACAACCAGAAAAATGAACGTTTTCATCTTCATTGGGATTAGAGAGTTGAATGTTTACGGACATTCAACTTGCATTTAGCTATTAAACAAGAGTTTTTAGTTAATTGGAGGTTTTGTAATGCATAATTTAGCAGGATTGACTTGACTTTGATGGATATGATTTTTATTTGTGAATGGTCAATATCTTGTCACTTTTATATCTACTCAAATTACTGCTTCCCTTATTTCATCAGATAGAAAGAAATACAATTTAATGTGGTTTGGAGTGAAAGGCTCCAAATGTATTAGATATTAACCCTTAAATGCGGGTCTTAGCGACCCGGTACATCATTCTCCACCCTCTCCCTCCTTCATTTTTTAAAGTTAGACATCAACTTTCTTAGCAATCTATCCATTATAAACAGTACAACAAGGAAAAAAGTAATATAAAATAATGCTTTTTAAAGTGTTCATGCAAATGTGTAAGTATATTTTTCCTGCCCAACTATATTTACATATCTGATGACTCAATATGTGTAATGCATCTTTATTCATCTAGGTGGCACTGTTTGATACACAATGATGATGTGATGTTTCACTCATAATTAGCTACCGCAGGCATACAACAGAAGAATATCATCAGCAAAGCTTGAACTGGTTTTAATGGTTTTACTGCAGAGCAATTACCGTACGCAATGATAACCCTATTATTCAAATGGCCATCACACAAAAAGGTCTAAATCCTTGGTCTGGGGCCGTGGAAAATAATTAAAGGTTGTCTCTTGAAGCTTCACTTCCCTTTTCCTTTTCTTTATTTTCCCCAGTATTTCTGTCTGTCCTTCTTTTATTATATCTGCCTCTTCTTCACCAGCAGGTCTACTGTTATGATTATAACTATGTCCACCTTGTTGCAAACGACCACTTCATAGCAATTTGTTTTCACAGAATGATAAAATGACTTAACATTTTAAGATGTTGTTTAACAATATATTTTTGAAAAATCCTAACACATTTATTGTATTGTGATATTTTTGTGTTGCTGTTTGCTCAAGCTCCCTCCCTTCCTATACAATACTTTGGCAGAGAGTCGAAAATGGGCACAAAACCGGTTCATAGCGCAGCGCTGCCAGTCAAGACTAACCAATTTATGATTTATCGATGTATTATCGTATATGACAAAATAGGAAATTATCCTTTTGGTAGGCTACATTGAGAAGGCAACAATATAAAATATTAATGTTAAAAATAACTAATAATAATAATAGCCTGATACATAAATAAATAAATAAATAAATAGATAGATAGATAGCAGGTCAGCGGGTCAAATCATCCGCCAGGCCACCGGAAATTCGCCCGGTGCTCCCGATGGCCAGTCCGGGCCTGATGTGGTGAATAAGTTGCTAGCGATCATCAAATTATTGATTTTGAAGTCACTGAAAACGACAATTTTGAGAATATGGCTGAGATCGTGAGCCAGATACTGTGCTCACAGCTGTTAAAATCATCTGCTCAAATTGAACCCTTCTTTCAAAAGGTAAAGAAATATGCTTTATATTATTCTTCTGTAATTGTTCTTAAAATATCAAGAGAGTTTTTTTTTTTGTTATTGCACCAGTTAGTTAAAGGGCATATTCCAGGTTAGAGACTCCAGTGAGTCGATGTATAGAAAAATAATGTAGGAACTAGATTTTCTTTAAAATATACTTTAAAACACACTATTAAGGCTTCTGGAGTCGTTTTTGTGAGAGAATTTTACTTCCGCATCTGAAAACCGCCAAAACAGGAAGTGACGTAATGAGAGGGAGAGCGGTCCATGTTAACCATAGGAAAACATTTTTTCCGCTTAGAAAAGCACAGATCCAAGACAAATACGATTCATCAGTTGAATATAAACGGCACTGTCACTGATGATGTCCAGAGCATCTCCCAATTCTGTTATGTCTTTTATTCAAATCTATATGAGTCTAAGTACAATGCAGATACAGCGACTAAATTTATCAACTCTATAAATAATGTAAAAATGATAGAACACACTGATAGGGATTATTGTGACAGTCCACTTACGAAAGAAGAGGTTATTAGAGCTATTGCTCTTCTTAAAAATAATAAATCACCTGGCAACGATGGGCTGGTTTCAGAATTCTATAAATCATTTTCTGATCTACTAGCACGTTTTTGTTACAAGTATTTGTCGAAAGTATTGAAAGGAGTACTCTTCCATCAAGTCTCACGCAAGGCCTCATCACTCTAATCCCAAAGCCTAATAAGGATCCGCTTTTTATTGACAATTGGAGACCAATATGTCTTTTAAACAATGACTATAAAATCATGGCTTTAATGTTGGCCAGAAGAATAAAAGATGTATTAGATAATGTTATAGACGAAACTCAATCTGGTTTTATGAAGAATAGAAGAATTGTTTTTGACATTTTAGATTACTCAGATCTGATACAGGATGACTCATTTATCCTCCTCTTAGACTTCTACAAAGCCTTTGATTCTGTTGAGCATGAATTCATATTTCTCTCTCTTAAAAAATTTGGCTTTGGTGATATGTTCTGTAATGCTGTCTTGGCCCTGTATTCAAATGCTAATAGCTCCGTTAGAATGAAAAATGGCACAACGTCAAGATTTAATCTTAAACGCGGGATCCAACAAGGATGCCCGATCAGCCCTTATTTATTTTTACTTTGTATGCAAATTCTTGCCTCTCATATTTCTAATAGCATCATGAAAGGTATCAACATAGCAGGTAAAGAAATACTCATCAGCCAACTAGCTGATGATACGACAATTTTTCTTAAGGATGCCAGTCAGGTGCCTATTGCCTTAAAAATTATTAAAGAATTTTCCATAGCTTCTGGCTTGACCTTAAATTTAGGCAAATGTCAGTTATTCCCTGTCAAAGATTGCAAGGATCAGAGTATTTGTGAGATTCCCAACCGAGAGGAAGCGAATTATTTAGGCTTAATCATTTGTAAAGATGAAAAGAGAAGAATTCTATTAAACTTTCCACAGCTTATTAAAAAAACGCAAACTAAATTAAATCAGTGGTTGCAGAGAGACCTAACAGTAAGAGGGAGAGTCTTGCTCTCAAAAGCAGAAGGCTTGTCTCGACTAACATATGCAGCTCTTTCTGTTCATGTAGACAACAAAACTTGTAAGGATATTGATTGTATGCTATTTAACTTTCTTTGGAAGAATAGAACACATTACATTAGGAAAAATGTTATAATGAATAACTATGAACATGGTGGGCTGAATATGTTAGACTTTGCTACTCTAAATAATACTTTTAAAATCAACTGGGCCAAACATTTTCTTAAAAATCCTGTTTCCATTTGGAATTTTATTCCTAATTATATATTTTCTAGATTTGGTGGTTTGAGTTTCATATTAGGTTGCAACTACAATGTAGACAAAATACCGGAAAAGCTCTCTTTATTTCACAAACAAGTTTTGTTAGCATGGTCCCTCATATATAAGCACAACTTTTCTCCCCATAAATATGGAACAACCGAGATATTTTGTATAAGAATAAGTCATTATTTTTTTCTAACTGGATTGAGAAACAGATTATTTTAGTATTTCAACTGTTCAATAATGATGGACAACTTATGTCTTATACAGAATTCTTAAACACCTATAAGTTTAAGTCACACCGAAAGAATATGCAATAGTATATGATGCTATACCTTCTGGTGTCAAAATACTATTTAGAAGTGTTGATTTTAATGTCTCTTCTGTTCCTTTCTACAATCCAATCGATTCAGATATAGGTAAAATTTGTCTGACCTCTTCTAGAAATAACAATAAATATGTACGGTCTTTGTTTCAGAAAGAAGTGATATCGGTTCCACATGTTGTTTCATACTGGAATTATTTTGTAAATGATATTAATTGGAAAAAAGTATGGACAATTCCCAATACGTTTTTTATTACAAACAAGGTTAAAGAAATTTCTTTCAAAGTTATTCATAAGTACTACCCTGCCAACCAATATATGATGAGATTCAAAAGGGACTTTGATGTGAACTGTTCTTTTTGCGGTAATCACCCTGAGACCACCCAGCACCTTTTCTGGATCTGCACACACTCCACAACCTTCTGGAAGGACTTCTGCAGCTTTGTTATGAAAGAACTTTACAAGGACTTTACTTTGAAATGGGAAAATGTTGTGTTTTGTTTTTTTAGAAAACAAAGTAAAGAAGATATATTTTTTTATTATAAATTTGTTAATTGTGCAAGCTAAATTTTATATCCACAAATGCAAATATATAAAACAAAAACCGGCCTTTACACATTTTTATTGTGATATGTTATCATATATAAAATTAATTACTGGTTCATTGAACAAAAAGGCTATGAAAACTAGGAATATTTGTATAACTTACAATTTGTTTGAATGTATGTGATGTCTATCCCTCTGGCAAGGGTAATATTAAGATGTATACTTTGTAAAAAAAAAAAAAAAAAAAAAAAAAAAAAACATAGGAAAACAATGAATCGCAACGACAGTTCGGAGGCTGAGGAAATTTTAAATGCTTACTTGCACTTGTATGACGGACCACAGATAAAATTATGAGCCTGCTATGCAGCCAAGAGAGCAGGAACAGGTCAGGATTAGACAGAACAACGGTCAGAGGAGATAGATTGAGTTTATGTGTGTGGAGAATAGCAGGTGTCTTGGTGAGAGACCAGTGTTAGCTTACAGATATACACGCACCTTAACTAACGATATGTAATCAGGCAATAGCAAAGCTAGCATTGGTCATCTAGGAGTATTGATACTTACCAGCAACATAAACTAATAAGCGTTGATCAGGAGTGTCACGCTCGTTAATATCCGACACTAACGTTACGTGATACAGCGGCTTCTCATCACCGCGGGACAAAGAGAGATAAACACGTTTTTGTTTCATTAAGTGTTTGTGTGGTAAATGCAAGGCCATGGTCACAGCTGAGGAAAGTCAGTGATGCAGGGAGCTAGATGCATACTGGGCTTTAGTGGAGAATGTGACCCCAGACTTAATGTGCAGTGTCTGAGTCTGCACCCAGGCTGAGGCTTGCTGTCTGAACCCATATGTACAGATGCCTGTATACACTTCAGACAGGAGTATAGACCTCTCCAGGCCAGCAGGCATGAGTGTGTTTAGGGCAGAGATAAATACTTGCATGTATAAATACATAGTATATTAAAGATTTGAAAACCATTTTAAAACCATCTGAATAATTTTGTCTTCTTCAATTACAAGTTGCCTATATTCAAGTAGGTCACAACTTCCTGTAAGTCACACTTTTTGATGTCATTGGTATAAGACAATCAATATTGACAGCATACAGATAAGTTGTCCGCTGGGCCTGTGGTGTTCTGAGCAGCCCTTACCTGCACGTGTTGAGTCAGACAAGACAGTTTACAGAGGAAGGAGGTTTTGAACAGCCCCATTTTGTTGACCATCAATAAAAAATAATCACCATCACGGGTTGTCTTACTGTATAAAAACTTGTTTATGAAGTTTACATTAGATATATATCAAGCAGATATGCATTTATGGTTAATTCAATTCATTTTTATTTATACAGCACTGAATTATAACAAATGCTATTTCATAGCACTGTTAATACCCAACTAAAAACACAACATTGCAGCTGTTAATTAACACACACACACACACATATATATATATATATGTATGTATATGAACCAAACATATACTACCGAAAGAAAAATATACCATTGAACCCATTTAAATACATTTAACAATCTTTCAGACTGGGTATCACACTAATGTGTTGTTAAAGTGTGTTAAATGGTGAATGCTGTGCTAGATAGACGCCAGCAGCCTGATGTTGTTGATCCTCTGGAGGGATCTGGAGAGAGGAGCAGGTGTAGTGGAAGACAGACAGTGCTGTGTTCTCGTGGAGCCGGTGGTGACCTGCAGTATAACACTCTCAGAGACTCCATGAGGCCTGACGCATATGCTGGGAGAAGCAAGCAAACGTTTAGATCGCATTTACTGCTGACCATACTTTTCCACTCGGCCTCCTTCACATCTGCATCTCCATCAGGAGTGAAGCTGCAGTCCAGTAGAGGTGGTTCCTAACAGCTGGCCTCTACTGCTTCAGATCTTCACACTCCCACCATCCAAAGCCTTATAAACACACCACATGACAAAAAAATTACCAATTAGCTGTGCAGACAATGATACTAAGCTGTCGATAGACCTGATGGTTATAATATTAGTAAACTGAGGTTAATTTACCAGCTATGTATTCTCATATGGTAACGTTTTTACACGATTTTTAAAAATAATACGATATTGCTCTAACGGATCCGTGAGCACCATGTCTCCCGCCGGCGGCCGAACACAGGCGGACCGGGACCCGATGAAGCTGCTGTGTGCACCGAAGAAACCGCACCAGCTCCCCAGACAGCAACATAGTGTCAGCCCAGATCCGGCCCACATCTGGCCCGCGTGAAATCCATGCGGGCCAGATCTGGGCCGACCCTGCTTGCTGTCTGGGTCTGAGTCTCACTTGCTTCTTGCTTCGATATCCCATGCTGAACTGCATCATATCACCGGGATGATAATCTTCTGGTATATAGTGATCGTTAAATTACACACCACCGCGTTGTTTGAAGCAGATGCATTAGTGAAGTCCCGTCTCTTCAGCTGCACAAACGCACCGAGGCTCGGAAGATACCGTCCTATTTCTTGTCAGGAAACCTGTGGACTCGATGTCCTCCTGACAGGCTGGAGTTTGTGCAACCTCCACAAACACAATAATTTAACATGACGATGATAAACCGAAAAAATAACTATCTAAAACACACGGACTCGCGCCCACTCCCACTGAATATCAACAGCGCGCGCCACACGACTCCCTCTCGTGACGTAATATGACGCGATGTTGAAAAAAACAGCGCTTTTTCAGAACTGTCAAGGAATGCGTCACTTTTTCTTCTAAATTTGTGCCCTCACGTCTTGTAAAACATTTTCAAAGCCTGCAATAACGGTTCATATGATATTTTCATACAAGGTTATATATTTATTTGAAAAAAATTTTTAACCTGCAATATGCACTTTAAGGGTTAAGTGTAGGGTTGGTAGGGCAGTAGCACATACAGTTTGTACAGTATAAAAACCATTATGGAGAGTCCCCGTGAACCACAAATGCGAGTTTGTTTGTGTGTGTGTGTGTGTGTGTGTGTGTGTGTGTGTGTGTGTGACCTTGTTTATGCTACATTGAGGGGACCAAATGTCCCCACAAGGATAGTAAAACCAGTAAACGTTGACCTTATGGGGACATTTTTTAGGTCCCCATGAGGAAACAAGCTTAAAAATCATACAGAGTGAGTTTTTTTGAGAAAGTAAAAATGCAGAAAGTGTCCTGTAAGGGGTAGGTTTATGTAGCACTGGGATCACACCACTTACTGCGCCACTGGACCAGTTCTAGGTTCTAAGGAGTGGGGAGCAAAAAATAATTACACCAGAGACCGTTGCTTTAAATACAAAAGGCCGGCAATTTACTGAATGTAGAAGACACATAGAATATACAATACACAAAAAGAAAATAACAAAAAAAAAAAAAATAAAACCCTGCAGGTTCTTGGTATTGAGGTAAGTATAATAAATGAAAAGGTATTTCACTTTCTTTTTGTTCTTTAGATCACCCAAGTTATTTTAGTCAGGCTAATCTAAGTTAGACCAGCTTTTCTTAGGTTGCACCTATTTTAGAACTCTTATTTTTCTTCCCGAGTTAACTCTTTTCTCTTTCTTCTACAGGTAAGAAAATACCTTCAATTTACACAACCAATCAAAGTGGACCACAAGCATTTCGAATCACATTCAACATATGAACTCAATACCTTAAACTCAAGTTCAAGTCCAAATGTGTGTTCAATTATTCAGTTCAATGAAGAGTTTCAGTTCGATTCAGTCCAAAAATAATAGTTCAATCAGTTTCCAGTTCAGTCCAAAACCAGTTTCTGATACTCCTACCAATCTGGCAGCGAGTCACCATGCGCTGGAGATTTCCTCACTGATGCGATGGAGAAGATGAGTTGAAAGTCCGGGTCTGGCTCGCCATCTTGAGTCCCGTCTGTGCATGTGCGCGCCCGCACACTGCAGACCAATCCTCGCTCCGACTGAGCAAAACCGGTGTGGCTTAGTTCACACAAAATCCCCGTCAGTTCCCGACCAGGTAAGTTGTGTTTTTTAACTGCAAAATCAACTTTTTCACTCTTTTTTTTCTGCTTATTAACACAGCTCGTTCCCTCCGATTTTTCCTCTGCTGCAACGTCACTGAAGTGCCGTGACTAGTGTCACTAGTCCCTTAAAGGGGCAGTGACATGAATTTTCTGTCAGCATACTTTTTAATCTTAAACATTAAATTGTTGTATTAACATTTATAATTAACTCTTGATGAATTAACTTACATTTTAAATGAATCACTTAACTTTCAAACTTATTTATACAGCTTTTAAACTATTTATTCTTATCTATGTCATATTTTAACATGGGTTACATCCTCCCCTCTTTACCTAATGCACGTCCCTGTGCATTATGAATCTATACTGTCATAATTCTAGGGGTTTTTGGAAAGCTAGGCTCTTCAAGGGAATCTGTAAACACATCACTCAAGGTTTGAAATAAAGACTGAACTATTGTAACTAACGGGTTCCCTAGCTCAGGGTAAGTCAGTCTTTTAGTCGCTTTTCTATCTCTGATAGGTCTTCTAGAACAGTCACCTTCTGTCTGGATGTCAGTTTGGTCCGTAACACTTGTGTTTTCTTTTCCCTCCTGAGCAGGTTGAGTAGAAGGATGGACATTATCCAGGTCTTCCTCAGGTAGGTTTCCAGTTTCCTGTCCAGCGGTTGAGCTGCTCTCTTCAGGATCAGGTAAGTCATTGTTTCCAGGGTCAGGTAAGTCATTGTTTCCAGGGTCAGGTAAGTTCAGGTCATAAGTCTCTACTGGAACATCCTCAGGGAAAGCTATAGTCACATCTGAAGGACCTTGCTTAACAGCAGTCAACTCTTTGGAGGGTTCCGGTTCAATCCTTTCTGGTAAGTGTTCTATGGGTTCAGGGGTCGGATCAAAACCTAGTATTTCCACTCTTAGGTTTCTGTGTCCATCAAAGTAATATTCCTCAGAGTCAGATTGAGATTCATCCCCATTATCTCCATCTGAACTATCATTTTTAGGATGTTGGCGAGTTCTTGGTCGTCTCACTGCCATTGACGGGTTAGTTTCGCTTTCGCTTGAGGTCACAGAAAGGAAACCGCATGGCAGCAGGAGGTCACGATGAAGAGTTCTTTGTGGACCATCTCTTGTCTCAGGCCTCACAACATACACTGGGACATCCCCAGACTGTCTTAGGACAACATACACATCGGGCTCCCACCTGTCAGCCAACTTGTGCTTGCCTCTAAGGCGGACGTTTCGAACCAAGACCCTGTCGCCTTCCTTCAAGGTGGAGTCAACAACATGCTTGTCAAACCTCGCTTTGTTGCGACTAGCTGTCTTTTTAGCATTCTCAGTTGCTACTTTGTAACTGTCTTCGAGTTGGGATTTCAGGTTGCGAACATATTGAGAGTGTGAGCCTGGCTGGTGATTGACTGGTAGGCCAAAGGCTAGGTCGACTGGCAATCTTGGCTGACGCCCGAACATTAACTCGTAAGGGGTAAAACCAGTTGTCTCGTTTTTGTACAATTATAAGCGTGTACTAACGGTTTGACGTAGTCCCGCCAGTGGCTCTTTTTCTGATTCTCGAGGGTTCCCAACATGTTGAGCAGGGTCCTGTTGAAGCGTTCTACAGGGTTCCCTCTCGGATGGTAAGGGGTGGTTCTTATCTTTTGAGTGCCAATGAGCTCACACAGTTCTTTTATTGTTCGGGACTCAAAGTCGGGACCTTGGTCACTGTGGAGTTTTTCAGGGATGCCATAATGGACGAAAAAGTGGTCCCACAGGCTCTTGGCCACTGTCCTAGCTTTCTGATTCGGGGTGGGGACAGCCACTGCATATTTCGTAAAATGGTCGGTAATGACCAGAATGTCTTTGGTGTTACTGGAGTCCGGCTCCACACTGAGAAAATCCATGCACACAAGCTCGAGTGGTCTTGTAGCAATGATGTTGACGAGTGGTGCGGCTTTCTCGGGCATAGTCTTACGTCGTATGCAGCGGTTGCAGGTTTTGACCTTAGTTTCCACATCGGCTGACATTTTGGGCCAATAGAAACGCTTCCGGACGAGATCTAGGGTGCGCTCTGCGCCCATGTGGCCCATGTCGTCATGGAGGCTCTTGAGGACTAAGGGTCTCAGGACTTCGGGGAGCACAAGCTGGTAGTGACTCTGAGCACCCTCTTGCCGCTTGCGATACAAGACACCATTTAAGACCACAAGTTTGCTCCACTCTCTTAATAAGAGACCAAGCTCAGGAAGTTCCTTCCTCAAGGATGGTGGGGGTTTCTCTTCTAACTCCACTTGCTTGAGTACTTCACGGATGCAGGGATCAGCATTTTGCTTGTCTCTTAATTCAGCTGGTGCTAATGAGGGGATGACAGGTAAGCCACCAAGCTGATCCTCTTCTTCAAAGCTTTGTGGGAGAGCCTTTGGATGAAGAGCAAGTGACACAACCAAGGTGGCGCTGGGTGATGTTTCCTCAGAGTGATTGTTGATCACTTGACGAACCAAGTGCTTCTCACAGATAGCCTTGATGGTGTTTTCATCCAGGTGTGCATAATCAGTCTCTGACAAATGTCTTTTTGTGAATTGTTGTATCCTCTCCGACTCTTTTCGTGATGATGTGTCATCAGGTAATCTGCCATGGGGACGTCTGGACAGCCCATCCGCGTCTTGATTTTGCTTACCGGCTCTGTATTGTAGCTGGAAATCAAATGTCGACAGAGCGGCTAACCATCTGTAGCTCGTGGCGTCAAGCTTAGCGGAGGTAAGAATATATGTTAACGGATTGCTATCGGTGACAGCAAGGAACGTATTCCCGTATAGGTAGTCCTGGAATTTCTCTGTCACTGCCCATTTAAGGGCAAGGAATTCCAATTTATGTGCAGGATACCTGGACTCACATCTCGACAGACCTCGACTTGCATAGGCAACAACTCGCTTCCGTCCCTGTTGCTCCTGGTAAAGGGCAGCACCGAGTCCTGAGGTGCTTGCATCTGTGTGTAAAATGTAGGGGACCTTGGGGTCAGCAAACCCGAGGATGGGTGCTGTTGTCAGTTTCCCGATTATGGTGTCGAACGCTGCCTGGCAAGCAGGCGTCCATCTGTCACCAAAGAGGTCCTTTGGGTTGTAATATTTCTCAGGGTTCTCTCTGGTTTTAGTGTGCTTTCTCAGTGGCGGATAGCCAGCAGTGAGCTCGTTGAGTGGCTTCACAATCTTTGAGTAGTCTTTTACGAACCGGCGGTAATAACCGCAGAAACCCAGGAAGGTTCTTAGCTCTTTCAGGTTGTTTGGTTTTGGCCAGGTTTTCAATGCTGCTACTTTGTCTGGATCAGTTTCGATGCCCCTTTCAGACACAATGTGGCCGAGGTACTTTACAGAAGTTTGGAAGAACTTGCACTTCCCTGGCGACAGTTTCAAGCCAAACTCTTTCAATTGGTTGAGCACACGCATCAACCTTTCTTCGTGTTCCTCCAGTGTCGAGGAGAAGATGATGAGGTCATCAAGAAAAACTAGGGCTTGCTTCAAGTTCAACTCTCCCATACAGCGCTCCATAAGCCTCTGGAACGTGCTAGGGGCATTAGTTATCCCCTGAGGCATCCTGTTGAACTCAAAGAATCCTAGTGGGCAGACGAATGCAGTTTTGTGTTTGTCTGCTTCCTCCATCTCTATTTGATAGAAGCCTGATTTGAGATCAAGCACTGAGAACCACTTGGACCCGGTCAACGCCGAGAATGACTCCTCAAGATTAGGTAAGGCATATGAATCTTTTACTGTTTGGGCGTTCAGCTTTCTGTAGTCTATGCAAAGTCTGACGTCGCCATTCTTTTTCCTGACGACGACAATCGGCGAGGAGAAGGGCGACTCCGATTCACGGATGACTTCTGCATGAAGGAGTTGCTGGAGGTGGTTACGCACAGCCTCTATATCTTGGGGGTGTATAGGTCTTGGTCTATGTTTGAATGTTGTCTCGTCACTGAGGGTTATGTGGTGTTTTATTTTGTCAGTGCGACCAAAATCAAGCTCATGCAGTGCAAACACCTCCGGCATGGAACTTAATTTCTCAGTTATCCTCTCTTTCCACTCATTGGGTACAGAAGAGTCAGTGAAGTCAAGGTTGAGATTTAATTTTCGGTCAGGTTTTGTGGGAAAGTCTGAGTCAGGGGTCTTAATTGATTGAACACTCTTGACAGCGTGCATCTCTGCTATTACAGCCTTTGGAGATAGGGTGATGTCATGATGTGACTCATTCTTGAGCATGACTGGTATGCAACGTGGTAGTTTCGGTGGTAGGCTTACCAAGCTATCTGTCACCAGGATACCACCTGGCAGGGAGAATGACCTTGGTGACTCTACCATCACCCACTTTCCAACATCAGTTGTCATGCGGCTCACTGATCCTTCAAAGACTTTGGTCTGTCCAGCTGCAATAGTCTCAAAGTCCCTACTATGAAGCCTCACCTCTCCTAGACTGGAATTAACAGACTGTCTTTTCCTGATTTCAAGGGTCTTTAATACAACTTTGTAGCCGTAAGGAAGAGACTCATAGTCCTGAGGTGCGATATCTGCATACTTTTCATAGAGAACATCCAAAGTATTTGTGCCTATAAGCACTGATGACAAGGTGGAACGCATGTCAGGTACAACTAAAACCAGTGTGGGCACCTCAATGTCCGCTCCAAGCAAGCTCTTTGGGAATCTGATGGTGGCCTCAACATAGCCAAGGTAAGGGACGCTTTGGCCGTTGGCTCCTTCCACTTCAAGCAGGTCATTCAAGGAATTCATAGGTAAGTGAGGCAGGTTCTCCAAATAGAAAGAGTTGGAAATCGTTGTTACTTGAGAGCCTGAATCCAACAAGCATCTACAGTCTTTGTTGCCTATGGTCACTTGTGCAGTGCACTTGGCTCCAATCAGCCCTTTTGGCAGAGTCACTGTCTGTTTCTGTGTGTGAGCGTACACACAGGCTCTGTGCAGCTTCTTTTTGGGACACTTTGTCTGTGTTCCAGTCCCCGTTTGTCCCACAACCGGAACTGGGTCTAGTTTAAATGATCAGGCTTTGAAGCACCATTTTCAATGTCCCATGTTAACTGCTTTTCTCTTAGCTGCTTCCTCTTCTCGGCTACAAGAGATGGGTTCGGCTCACTTTCACACTGAGGCTTAGTGTGTCTGTCCTCTCCACATCTAAAGCAATACCAGGGCCTTGGTCTATTGCTTGTGTTGTTGTTTACATCTCGGCTGTGGTGCAGCCTTTGAGATGTTGGAGTGATAGCTGTTTGGGGGGCTACTGGTCTGGCAGCTGATTTAGCCTTTCTACTGTCTTTCCGTGTGATACGTGTGAGCTGGGACTGTAAATCAGCTATTTGTTTCTTTAGGTCTTGGATTTCGGACCTGTGATCAAGAACTGGCTGAGATGGGTTGCAGTCTTCTTCACTCTGCACATAAATACCTTGATAATAAGAAGGCACTCTTGGCTTTGCAATATTGAAGTGCCGTTTCATGCGGGATGCTTTGGAAGTACGCTTATCTTCTGCTATGCGGAGTAACAGGAGAAGTTCAGCAAAGGTAGGTGGGTTCTGTTTCTTTTGTTCTAGCTGGAGTTCAGCTATCAAGATGTTGTCCCAGCAGCCTCTGACAAACTGTCTGAGAAGATGCCGGTCAAGGTCACTTGCGATTACACCTCCCCTCCTGAGGGTGGTGTTCAGCATCACCTGCAACCGTTGTAGATAAGCTGAGGGTTTCTCACCGTTATCTTGCATTGTGTTAAGATACTTTGCGAAGAGGTCATCTCCGTCCTCGACAGTGCCGAAAGCGGAGTCCAAGATCTCCAAGTACGCATTAAGGGGAGATTCAGGTGTCAGGTGCTTCACAATATCGATAGCGGGTGATAAGAGACTTTCAAGAAGCTTTCGTGACTTGTAAAGATCAGACTGTGTTGTGTCTTTAAGGAGAAATTCCACATTGGAACGCCATGTCTCATAATCCACTTCATTGTTGGATCGGGGTAAACGCCCAGAGAAGGGTCTGAGTCTCAAGGAAGTCTGCACCTGCAGAGCAGAATCTTCATTTCTCACTATGTGCTCAACTATTACTTTTTGTATGTCAGGTGGGTTGACGTCAGAAAGTTTTAGAGCAGACTGTGTCTTTTCTCTAGATGGTGGTGGAGACCAATGATGTTGAACATGCTGTCCTAGGACCGTACTGGGCAGGGGGCTTTCCTGTGCGGCATTTTCAGGGCCACATTGTCCTGGGGTATCAGGTGAGTTTTGTTCCTTATCTTCATCTTGGGTTTCTGATTGATCTAGATCGACACTCTCACTGATGACGGAGAGCTCTTCTCTGAGGACAGCTGCAAAGTCTTTGCCAGTCAGTTTAGCAATGTCCCTTAACTCTGAAAGGTAAGTCTGTGTAGCTGTTTTGCTAGCTACAGGTGTGTAGACACTGGCTAAGGCTCTAATGTGATAAGTGACATCAGTCCGAGTCTTACTGTTGAGTCTGTGTGGCAATGAAGGTAGGAGAGACTGCATAGCTGTACCATACACATACTCTACTATAACCTGTTTTTCTGACGCTGGCTCAGCGGAATCTACTGGGATTGCCCTTTGAATGGGACCATATTGTTTCAAGAAATCATATAGTTCTTCATCAGTTTCTGTACCGGCTATACCACTAACTATAACTGAGTTAGGGACTTTCACGCTACTCGTTTGAATAACATCCATAATGAATCACTGTTAACAACACTATACGGTCTCTGGTTTCTAGTTTTAAATGCTTTAAGCCACTCCTGGCTGGCTCGCCAAGTTTGTAGCACTGGGATCACACCACTTACTGCGCCACTGGACCAGTTCTAGGTTCTAAGGAGTGGGGAGCAAAAAATAATTACACCAGAGACCGTTGCTTTAAATACAAAAGGCCGGCAATTTACTGAATGTAGAAGACACATAGAATATACAATACACAAAAAGAAAATAACAAAAAAAAAAAAAATAAAACCCTGCAGGTTCTTGGTATTGAGGTAAGTATAATAAATGAAAAGGTATTTCACTTTCTTTTTGTTCTTTAGATCACCCAAGTTATTTTAGTCAGGCTAATCTAAGTTAGACCAGCTTTTCTTAGGTTGCACCTATTTTAGAACTCTTATTTTTCTTCCCGAGTTAACTCTTTTCTCTTTCTTCTACAGGTAAGAAAATACCTTCAATTTACACAACCAATCAAAGTGGACCACAAGCATTTCGAATCACATTCAACATATGAACTCAATACCTTAAACTCAAGTTCAAGTCCAAATGTGTGTTCAATTATTCAGTTCAATGAAGAGTTTCAGTTCGATTCAGTCCAAAAATAATAGTTCAATCAGTTTCCAGTTCAGTCCAAAACCAGTTTCTGATACTCCTACCAATCTGGCAGCGAGTCACCATGCGCTGGAGATTTCCTCACTGATGCGATGGAGAAGATGAGTTGAAAGTCCGGGTCTGGCTCGCCATCTTGAGTCCCGTCTGTGCATGTGCGCGCCCGCACACTGCAGACCAATCCTCGCTCCGACTGAGCAAAACCGGTGTGGCTTAGTTCACACAAAATCCCCGTCAGTTCCCGACCAGGTAAGTTGTGTTTTTTAACTGCAAAATCAACTTTTTCACTCTTTTTTTTCTGCTTATTAACACAGCTCGTTCCCTCCGATTTTTCCTCTGCTGCAACGTCACTGAAGTGCCGTGACTAGTGTCACTAGTCCCTTAAAGGGGCAGTGACATGAATTTTCTGTCAGCATACTTTTTAATCTTAAACATTAAATTGTTGTATTAACATTTATAATTAACTCTTGATGAATTAACTTACATTTTAAATGAATCACTTAACTTTCAAACTTATTTATACAGCTTTTAAACTATTTATTCTTATCTATGTCATATTTTAACATGGGTTACATTTAGGTGTAGGGTTGGTGTAGGACAATAGCACATACAGTAAGTACAGTATAAAAACCATTACGCCTATGGAGAGTCCCCACAAGGATAGCAAACCAGACGTGTTTGTGTGTGTGTGTGTGTGTGTGTTATAACAAAATACTAAATTTTTAAAGCCTCCACAGGGTGGTGCTCGATTCATTGTCTGTCAAAATTACTTTCGGTTTAAAAACATGAGGTGTAGGCGCTAAAATGGCGCACAAATCAGGTAAGAAGTTCAGCAAATTCTATATGTGTACTATGTTTTAAGTTTCTTTAATTATCCATCATAATATAATCCTACTGAGTCAACAGATCATTTATCTTTTTAAATAGTTTTTCGGTAGTTGGATGTTATTTGTTTCAAATTGGTACATCGAAACAGGAAGCGCTAAGCTTACGAAAAGAACGCATAGGCTATTTCGTACCAAATAATATTTTTTTTTTATAATATAATAGCCTATTCTTATGTGGACTGTTTTAATGTGTCACTTTAAAACGGGCTTCAAATATGCTTCGATGCCTGTTTTCGTGACGGATTGTGTGTGCCGCAGTTATGCTGTCAATGTGTTCCTTGTCACGAAGTGCCATTTTTAATCCTCCTTCCCATACAAAGTGAAGAAGAAAATCTACAGCAAAGATAAGATCGACAAATAAAACAGAGCAAACTGTAAGTCGTGATCACTCAAGCACCCAGTGACTGAAACGAAAGTGAAAGAAAAGGTCTGGGATGCCTAAAAACATTAGTTCATATATCGACCCTTTCCACCTATGGTCTCTACGATCAGTTTATCTCACCGTGGGAAATCCGGCCCAGCCTTAATATATAGTGCTGTTAATTCAAAACGATACAGTTTCACTACAAACACCATGGTTAAACTGTGGTTAGTGTAGCAAAGCCATGCTTAATTTGAGGATAGCCTATGGTTTAACTACAGTAACCATGGTTCATTGATTTAATTTGTCATAAAACCATGGTTAATTTTCATATGTTAGTGGTGTGTCAACTACAGTATATGACTGTGGATCATAAATGAGTGCTAG
The DNA here is from genome assembly GCA_029620275.1 of Acrossocheilus wenchowensis. Lineage (NCBI taxonomy): Eukaryota > Metazoa > Chordata > Actinopteri > Cypriniformes > Cyprinidae > Acrossocheilus > Acrossocheilus wenchowensis. The sequence goes on from CM056135.1 coordinate 47,666,395, forward strand.
AGTAGTAAGCTAAAGCAGAAGTTGGTGATAGCCTTTGAATTCGTTAAATTCACATGGTGTGTCTTTTGGGGTTGGGTTAGTGCTATTTCTATAGTAATATTAAATCCTTATTTTGATTCATTTCAAAATCATGAGTCCATAATAATGTTCATCAGATCCATTAACTGTGTGTGTTTTCTTGTGTTGAGCAGTTCGCAGAAGTAGTCCAGACTTGGATCGGCCCTGCAGTAAGTCAATTGCTGTGTTCGTTGTTTACTAATAAATCTGTTGAGCTATTTTGACATCTATAAAACAAAGACTGTCAGTCTCTCTAATACTTAATGCTAAACAAGACAACCTACATATTGACAAATTATGTAGGCCTTTTCTTAAGCATATTTAGAAAAACATAGATGTGGATACATAACAGAAGCATCAGGAGGTCAGAATGCTGTTTGATTTGTGATTTGCTTTTCTCCAATGAGGAATTTTTAAATTACAAAGAAACTGTATGGGGTGATTGGATGATTTGGACATACAGTAGGCTTATAAATGACCTGTCTATAACTGCATCACTTCAGCTCAAACCGCTCTGAAAGATTTATTTGAAAATCGTTTGGAGGTATTAAGTTGTAATCCGTTCTTAAAGTTGCAATGTACATATCTTCTGATTTAAGACCAAACTATAGATCAGGGTCATATCACCATTCTCCAAATACTTAAAATGTGGAGACCAAAGATACAACAATAATATTTTTTCATGATATCATAACATTCTATTTTATCTGCAAATAATGTAGTGGCCTGTAAGTGTCATAAAACTATATTGTTTCAGAGGAGAGTGTTGTTGAATGTGTATAAAATGTTTTTTTTGTTGTTGTTGTTTTTTTAAACAAAATAAACTAAAATTAAACAAAAACTAAAATTAGGACTCAAAACATCTGTACTTTTGCATTTGGAAATAATAATTCAAAAGAAGTTATAATTGTAAAATGATAAAAATTATAGAACATTATAATTGTTACCTGTTATTGCCATCATTGTTCCAATTGAGTGTTTTGTACGAGCCATATAATACTGTATGCTGTTTTAAGATAAATCATTCAGTTGTTCACCGGATGCAGTTAGACACATATGTCATTCAGGTCAAATCATCCAAATGCCCATTCCTAGCCATTTCTAAGATATAATTGATTAATTTCAATAGTGCAAGTCTGTCCAGCTTAATTTTGTTCCTATTTTTGTTGCAGGCAGGAGGCATCGCAGTGCAAGTGTTGATCGCCCTAATAGTATGTGAATCAACTAAGTATAAAAACACAGTTAATTAAAAAAGAAAATGTCATTTTTAAAAGGCAGTCAAAGTAGAAACATGATGTTTGCTTGTGTAGTTTCAACATCTACAAGCAGGTAATGCTAACAAGTACCTGCTAATCCATCAATTCATGATCGCCAGCTATAGCCTTTGTGCCTTGGCCAAAACAATCAAATGTATAGCATAACCTTATTAAATGTATCTTACGGGTTTTTTATGCCAAGTACTTAATTTTAACCAATTACCTAAATCAATCAGAATACTAAAGACTGCTACCAATCCACTTTTTTTCAACATCAAAACAAGCATCTGAAATGGAATTTATGTTTATTTACACAATTTAATGCTGTTCAAGGCTGGCATACTGTACATGATTTACACAACAATTGCATAATGTATACATTATATAATAGGGAAATATCATAAAAGTATAGTTGATTATTATCTTGATATTGTAATCATAATTATTAATCTTATAAAAATAATAAAATAATAAAAAATAAAATAAAATTCATATTTTGGCGACAGATGAAACAAATTAAAAACTCTTTTAATTTGTTTATTGGGCTTTAATCAAGCATCAAGCATTCTCAGTGGTTATTTCAGTAGCAAGAAATAATTAATCATTAGAATTAGATAATTGATAATAACAGCTCTCACACAGGTTCAGTTCTAATGCTGCCTTCACATGCTATTAGAATTATCGTAAATACGTGAATGGCCTCCCTAGTCGTATTTTCAACTGGGAAACATACACTGCCATGCTGTTTAAATATGGCAGAGGAGAGAAACATAGCAGTAGTACTGTAAAGTTTTATTTGTTTTCTCACATCATCTACGTTGCTTTCTCCTGCCATTACAGTCATGCATATTTACGTATGTAATTAACCATTTAATGCATATTGTATTTATTTAATTGTCCATTGAACGCTGTGAACACAGTGAAATTTATTTATTTGACAGCTCCAGCCAGGGACGAGACACCAAAAACCAGGACTGTCCCCAGAAAATGGGGCCTCCTGGTCACCCTATTTTGGTGGCATTTTTGTCCAAAGGCCCTGTTAATTTCCTAATAACCTATTAGTAATTAGGATTTATATAGTAAACAAGTTAAATGTTAATAACTCTGTTAACACATTTATTAATTTTGACATTATTACTGTTTTATTCTGACGTTAGGCCTAAATAAACCTTTAGGAATTCAACTGTTCTGTGGTTTCTATTGAAAAAGCAGTTTGCTTATTCCTCTTTCTGTTTATCTTTATATTTTTTTGTGTCAGTTCAAGCATCTACAAAACCAGATCTGAACCTGGTGTTGTGTGGAAGTGATGCTGCTCTGAAGGCCTCCGTATCGAAATGTTTCAGGGGGGCGGAAACTCTTTCCATGTCACATCAGTCTGAGTTCAGCTCAGAGTGTGTGATGGAAGAGGAGATGATACACGGACGTCTGATCAGTCTGGTGGAGCTTCCTGCTCTCAATAGACTGTCAAAAGAGGAAGTGGTTCGTGAAACTCTCAACTGTGTGTTCCTCTGTCATCCTGGAGTTCATGTTTTTCTCCTCATTGTTTCTGATGCTCCACTGACTGATGAAGACAAAGCAGAAATAGAGAAGATCCAGAAGATATTCGACTCCAGAGAGCACTTTATGCTGCTATTCACCACAGATCTCACTGCTGGAACAGTAGTAACAGATTTAGTCAAATCCAGACCAGAATCTCAGAGGTTAATTATTCGTTGTGGAGGTCAGTACAGAATGATGGGGTTAAATGAACCTGAAAACTCAAGACAGATCCCAGAACTACTGGAATATATAGAGAACATGAAGACTGAACCATATTCACTTCAGATGTATATGAAAGCTCAAGAGAACAGAGTCAGACGTGAAACAGAGGAGAAACATGAAGAAGATCTGAAGAGAATGGAGAATGAAAATAAGGAGTTAAAGCAGAAGATTCAGTCTGAAGGTGAGTGGATAATATTCTTTTAAAATAAAATGATTTTATACAATTTCCATCATGAAATTCAATCATGCAAGTCAGTGTTTCACAACCCTGTTACTGGAGACAAGAACTGGGTTGGGAAACACTGACTTATAAACAGTGGTGTAGCGCAAATCTGCGAGGCCCCACGGCAAACTGTCTTTTGCTTGCTGAATCCAGTTTATTCTTTTATGAGAGGAGTGAAAATTGCATTCTGTGACTCTAAAGTATTCACATATTGTGGCATCTTCAAATGTGGTAAGCATGCATGTTGCCTTAAAAATCCTCATTCCATAGGAAGCACACTAGGCTTGCAGAGTAAGAATGTCAGTGTGCAAAGTGGATGGACTGCAACTTCTGCAGTCCAGTATAATCAATCATAAATGGCTACACTTCTCATTCTTTTGTGTATTTATTTATTGTACAAACATGATTTTCAGGTGCAGACAGTGAAGCAGATGATCTGGAGCATCTGAGGATTGTGTTGATCGGGAGAACAGGAAGTGGAAAGAGTGCAACAGGAAACACTATTTTGGGTAGAAAAGAGTTTCAGAGCCAACTGAGCACCGATTCAGTGACAACAGTTTGCATGAAGGGGGTTGGTGAAGTTGCTGGTCGATCAGTAGCTGTTGTTGATACTCCAGGACTCTTTGACACGACACTGAAAAATGATCAAGTGGTGGAAGAAATAGTGAAATGTGTTTCAATGTCGGCACCTGGACCTCATGTGTTTGTCATTGTGTTGAGTGTAGGGAGATTCACTAAGGAAGAAACAGACACTGTAGCTCTGATAAAGATGATATTTGGCCATGAAGCTGCTCAGTTCAGCATCGTTCTGTTCACTAGAGGAGACGATCTTGAGGAGGAATCTATAGAGGATTATGTGAAGACAAGTAAGTCTGCAGAACTCAAGAAACTGATCAGAGATTGTAGAAACAGGTTCCTGGTTTTCAATAACAGAGAAAAACAAGACAAAACCCAAGCGATTCAACTGTTAAACATGATAGAAGAGCTGAAAAACATTAATGGTGGTCGATACTTCACCAACAGCATGTTTGAGGAGGCAGAGATTTCCATTAAAAAGAGAATGGAGGAAATACTGAAAGAGAAAGAGAGAGAAATTCAGACTCAAAATGAGGCATTAGAAGCCAAATATGAGATGGAAATGAAAATCATGATGAAGAGACTCGAGGAAGAGAAAGAAAGAGCAAATGAGGAGAGAATGAAAATGGAGAATCAACTGAGAGAAAAAGAGGAAAAACTCAGAAAAGAGTTTGCAGAGAAAGAAAAAACAGAACAGAAAAAACGAGAGATTGAAAACCAGAAACAATCAGAAGAGGAAAAACTAAGATCTGAATATCATCAAAAAATTGAAAAATTGAAGAGAGACATTGAAAATCAGAGATTACAGTATGAAAAACAGCAAAAAGAAAGAGAAGAAGAAGATAGAAAGAGAGAAGAGAAATACAGACGCGATCAAGAAAAGATGAAACATCAACAAGAACATATTTTGGCAGAATTACAGATTAAACAAGAAGAGGAAATAAAAAAGCGAGAATTTGAGCAGCAAAGGAGGAATGAAGAAGAAGAGAAGGAGAGACAGAGATGGAAAAGAAAAATGAAAGAGGCTGAAAATGACAGAAAAGAGATTCAAGAGGAAATTAAACGACAGCAGAGAGAATGGGAGGAAGAAAAGAAACGACAGAGGAAAGAACGAGAGAAAGAGGAAAGAAAGAAAAAAGAGAGACACGAGGACCAAATGAGAGAAAAACAAGAAGAACTGGAGAAAATGAGAAAGAGATTCGAAAGAGAGAGAGAAGAAGAACGACAGAAGATAAAGGAGGAGAGACAGAAACAGAAAATAGAGAGAGAAGAAAAAGAGAGAGAATATAAAGAAAAGAAACTGGAAACAAAAAGATATTATGATCAGCTGGAGCAAGAGAGAAAAGAGGAGTGGGTGAGAAGAAAACAAGAAGATGATGAGAGACGAGAAGAAGAGAGAAAGAGATGGAAGGAAATGATTGAAGATCTGAGACAAGAACGAGAAAAAGAGATGAAGAGAAGAGAAAAAGAGGAGAAAGAGAGACAAGAAATAGAAGAGAAAAGGAGAGAGGAAATTAAACAGAAACATGAAGAGGAAATAAAAGTCGCAAAAAAGAATCATAAAGAGGAAGCCAGAAAACAAGCAGAAGAATTTAATAAGTCGACAGAAAGAAAACTGAAGCATGTTCTGGAGCTCACAGAGATGATTAAAGAACGTCAAAAACAACAGGAATTACTGGAGAAACTCCATCAACACCTGAAAGAGCAGAAAGGGGAAGAAAAAAAAGAGCTAGAACTAGAAGTTGAAAAACTGAAAAATAGGTCAGCCTGTGTCATCATGTGATTTTTTTTTTAAGAATAATTTCAAGACAATATTATTAATGCCTCAGTTTTTACGTTGTATAGTTAATTAACTGAAGCTTTTTTTCTTTGATTATTTATCTGTTATTTCTGGAGTCTATTTGATTGGAATTTAAGACATTGTGTGTATGCATACACACACACACACACACACACACACACATGTTCGTTTTTGTGAAAAGTGGGGACATCCCATAGGCGTAATGGTTTTTATACTGTCTTTACTGTATGTGCTATTGTCCTTCACCAACCCTACACCTAAACCTACCCCTTACAGGAAATTTCAACTTTCCCCCCCAAAAAAACTCACTCTGTGTGATTTATAAGCGTTTTGAAAAGTGGGGACATGGGTTAATGTCCTGAAAAGTCCCCTTCACCTTGTAATACCTGTCATACCTTTGTTATTATACAAATCTATGTCCTGACTTTTCACAAAAATGCGCGCACACACACACACACACACAGATATATACATAGGTAAATATACAGATTAAAAATAAAATAAAAATGAATCTCAAGACGTTGAATGTATGTGTATATATACACAACAGTTGTTTCTGTTCCTTGAATATGATTGGCTGATAAGAGTTTAATATTCAAAATAGCCTTAGCCATCTTCAAGGATTGGGTAAAAACACATCTATTCCATCTTTATTTGACTCTCTAATTCTAATTTGACTCTCTAAAAAAAAAAAGAACTTGCACTCTATTCATTTACTGTTTGTTTTCTAATATATATATATATATATATATATATATATATATATATATATATACAATTAACAAAAGCAAAAAAGGCCTCTAACACTAGATTTTTATTTATTATAAAATGAAAAAAAAAACTTGCTACGTGTACTGCGTTAAGCTAACTGAGACTTGTTATAGCACTATATCATTGTTTTTTTGTTGATTTTGATTGCTTCCATTGTCCTCATTTGTAAGTCGCTTTGGATAAAAGTGTCTGCTAAATGACTAAATGTAAATGTTAATGTAATATTCTAGTGAAAACAGAACTCCAACTTTGTGCTATGAAAACCATATAAAGCAATAAAAAAATAAAAGTATAATTGTACAACAAAAAAGTCTGTGAGTATGAAAAATAAGCACGGCTCATGTTACATGAGCATATATGATCAAAATATATGAGGATTATCATGGAATGGTTAGTTATAATGCCTGCGAAGTGAGGATGAATACAAACTGAACATGCACAAAACTACACATGTAAATATTTATTTGTAATATGATTCATTCTTTTCAAAGAAGTGAATGACACTTGAAACCTGCTCAATGGGTTCCCGTTATTTAAATCAGAATATGAAGCAGTTCACAGAATCCATCACAGAAATTCAAATGGTTTCCATTAAAATACCATTATAAACCATTAGCTTTTTTCCAGTAAAACCAGTACAAAATTCCTTTTTGTGGTGTGTTTTGGGCATTTTTCCAATAGGATTTAACATCCCACCAACAGAATCCATCACATACCAGTAGATACCATTATAGTTTCCATTAAAACCAATACAACTCCCATTATAACCCTTAAAACCTTTACATTTTCTATTGTGTTTTGGGCAGGGCTCTATTGTTTTTTTTTTTGGGGGGGGGGGGGGGGGGGGGGTTCTCAGTCCAGCACAGCTCTGATGTCATCTCTGGCAGTGGCTGCAGCAGTTGCTCTCCACCGACTGCGCTGATCAAAAGCATGATGAGAAACGACTGACTGACGACTGACGACATCTTAATGCTCATTGGTTCAGACAACCGTGATGCTGCGTTCTCTTCTAAAATGTTTTATTTATTTTATTTTATTTTATTTTATTGTTTTTTTTTTTTTAATTTTATTTCTGATTTCATGTGATTATATATTTAAAATATGCATGAATATTCTCCAAAACTATAACATGGCGATCTCGGTATGTGATTGTTGTCATATTTCTATAAAAATCTAAAATACAATTTTGTATTACAGTAAAAATGGATGATAAATAGGCCTACGCCTTTCGTATGGAATTAAATAGCAAGCACTTTGGGTGTCTTGTTTTATCTATTTTAACATAAAAGCAACATAACTGAAATTAATTAATGTTTATCAGTAACACAGCGCATGGGTGTGAATAACGCGATATTGATCTCGTAGGTATCTGCTCATTTCGAGAGCTCAGAACTGTCCGTCTTGCTTATTTAACTCCTCCCCTCACTGCAGCCGCCATTCAAGCGAGGCGAAACGCACTCTCGCGATACTTTGATGTCGGTCTGCGCAACGTAGCTTTAAGTCGAAAACATTTCATGACGAAATTCGACATGCAGGTATCAATTTTTCTTTAAAAACACTCTTTGAGAGGCAGAGTATAATATATAAAGAATAATATACGACACATAAATATGATTTTAGTGTAACTATGTAGAATTAATGGCTATGAGCTGTAAAAATCATTAGTTTCACTTTCACATGCCGGAAAACCATATCCAAAACAACGCTGTATGTATGACTGTAAATCTATTTGATAATCACAAAATAATTAGGTTTCTGTTTAAGTGCAAAATGTAAAAACAACTGTAGACTAATCAGCTGTTGTGAAGTGTAAAGGCATTTATAATTGTTTTGAGAGACTTTGAACTGTCAATGGTATTTATAGTTCAGTAATATCAGTCAGTCATCTCTGATTCAGACATTAACAGCTAGAGAAGACGATCCCAAACTGTGAGAGGCACTGGGTTCAGTTCGAGCAGATCATCAAAACTACTTTTATGAGGAGGAGTTTTAAATGATTGTGTGAAACCCCTTGGATCGGAGTTTATCATTTGTGGAGATTTAAACACTGATATGTTAAAAAAGAGACTCTGTGATATATAAGGCTTTAATTTCTGTCTATTATTGATGTGATTCTGGTATCCGATTCAGCTAAAATAAGTTGTAGTGGTGTTATTAAATGTTGTATGAGTGATCATTTTGTGATACATTGGAGAAGTTAAATCGTCATATGTATTAGATTGTAAAGATGTAGATGAAGTTTGTATGAAGATTTTTTAGTAATGTTTTAGATAGGGTAGCACCATAAGAGAGTGAGAGTCAAACAAAGATTTTAGGTTATTCAAATGTTGCAAATGTGAAATCTTCAAAAATTTACCTAAATGTGGAAGGGAATTTAATTTTTCATACAAAGGAGGTTGCTGAAGCTTTTGATTATTATTTTATTTTGTTAGCTAAAAACGATGTAATCAGATTCCTGGGTGGCCTGATATGTGTTATTAAAAGTAAGTGCAAACCTTTTAGCAACGTGGAATTGTTAAGGATTCTTTTAGGTTGAGACCTGTTACTGAAAGTGAAGTTTTTGAACGTATTAGTGAAATAAAAATAATTAAGGCACCTGGGATTGTTAATATTATGGCAAAAAATGTTTAGGGATTCTGCTAGGGTGATTGCTCCATTGGTATCATATATAATAAATGTATAAATTGAGTGAATTTAAAAGTGCTTAGAGTTATACCATTATATAAAAAGGAACGTAAGTAATTATAGGCCTGTTTCAGTTTTAGGTGATGTCTAAAATAATGGGGGAAAATGTCTTGTATGAGTTACAGTTAGGTTTTAGACCTTTACATTCCACTGAGACTATATATTTATAGACTGACAGAATTAGGAAAGTTGTTGATAGTGATACATTTTGTGAGATGGTTATGTCGGACCTTCAGAGGGCATTCAATACTGTAGACCACACAATTTTATTGTATAAATTAAAGACAGATAGTTTTGATGAGAAATCTCTTTGGTAGGTTCAGTCCTATCTTGATGACAGAAGCCAGAGGGTTGATATTAAAGGAACACTCCACTTTTTTTGGAAATAGGCTCATTCTCCAACTCCCCCAGAGTTAATAAGTTGAGTTTTACCGTTTTTGAATCCATTCAGCCGATCTCCGGGTCTGGTGATTGCACTTTTAGCATAGCTTAGCATAGATCATTGAATCCGATTAGACCACTAGCATCATGTTCAAAAATGACCAAAGAGTTTCGATAGTTTTCCTCGACTCGACTCTTCTGTAGTTATATCGTGTACCAAGACCGGCGGAAAATGAAAAATTGCGATTTTCTAGGCCGATATGATTAGGAACTATACTCTCATTCCGGCGTAATAATCAAGGAACTTTGCTGCGGCAGCAGGCAGACTACTTTCAGGCGCTGCGTAATATCACTGCGCCTGCTGCGGCCATGTTACGGCAGCAAAGTTCCTTGATTATTACGCCGGAATGAGAGTATAGTTCCTAGCCAAATCTGACTGGAAAATCGCAACTTTTCATTTTCCGCCGATCTTAGTACATGATATAACTACAGAAGAGTCGAGTTTTAAATAGGAAAACTATCGAAACTCTTTGGTCATTTTTGAACGCGATGCTACTACTGGTCTAATCGGATTCAATGATCTATGCTAAGCTATGCTAAAAGTGCTATCGCCAGACCCGGAGATCGGCTGAATGGATTCAAAAACGGTAAAACTCAGCTTATTAACTCTGGGGGAGTTGGAGCCCATTTCCAAAAAAAGTGGAGTGTTCCTTTAAGGGTATATTGTCTGGTCTTCATCAGTTGTGAAGTTCCTCAAGGGAGTATTTTAGGTCCATTATTTTTTATTTTATATATAAATGATCTTAAAGCAGCGTGTTCAGAGGAACTTTTTCTTAATGTTAATAATGCAGCAATTTTAGTATTTCATCAAACTAAAGTTTGCCGTTACAAGAGATGTCCATATGGTCTCTAGACAATACATTTTCTCTTCATATATAGGTAAAACTGAAGCCATTCTCTTTGCTTCCAGAATGTAATTAAAGTCAAGTCACCTTTATTTATATAGCGCTTTATACAATACTGACTGTGTCAAAGCAGCTTTACAGTGTCAACAGGTAAATAGTTTGTTAATAATGCAAAAGAACAATAACAAACTAATTTATTTTTTTATTTTGTTTTGTTTTTGTTGTTAAAGCCAGTTCATTGATGAATCTGTCATGTCAGTGCAATCAGTCAAGCGTCCCCAACTAACTAAAGGTGACTGTGACAAGGAACTAAAACCCCATTGCTGATAGTAATGGAGAAAAAAAAAAAAAAAAAAAAAAAAACTTGGGAGAAACCAGGCTCAGTTGGGGGGAAGTTCTCCTCTGACTGGACAAAACCAGCATTGTGTGTTTAATTCCAGGTTGCAGCAAAGTCAGATTGTGCAGAGGATTCATCTGGTTCCCATGGTCTTGTCCTAAAGGGTGTGTAGGTGACAAGGTCTTTGGAGGGATCTGTCTCTAGTTGACATGGTCTCCACTGAGATTCAGTCTTGTCGAGGGTGTCTCTAGGTGCTGATACACCATCTGATCTGGATACAGATCTGGGTGGCTATGGTGACCTTGGAGTAAGAATAAAACAGACCAATATTAGCATAGATGCCATTCTTCTAACGATGTAACAAGTACATCGAGTGTTATGGGAAGTGTTCTCAGTTCCGGTTGACCTAATTAATGCAGCCTAACAATCCTTTAACCGATTTGACTAATAGTAAAGTGTTAGAGTGGTATGTGTAAACCAGGTTAAAGAGATGGGTCTTTAATCTAGATTTAAACTGACAGACTGCGTCTTCCTCCCGAACAATGCTCGGTAGACTGTTCCAGAGTTTGGGCACTAAATAGGAAAAGGATCTGCCGCCCACAGTTTATTTTGATATTCTAGGTATTATAAAATGGCCAGAGTTTTAAGAACACAGTGGACGTGAAGGACTATAGTGTGATAAGAACTCACTCAAATACTGAGGCTCTAAACCATTCAGGGCTTTATAGGTAATTATCAAGATTTTAATAATATGGTCATACTTCCTGTTCTAGTAAGAAATCTAGAGGTAACTCTAAACCTCTAAAGAAGGATGACACTTTTTTTGGTTAATCAGAATAAGAATCACAAAGAGCTTTATTGCCAAGTGTGTTTACACAGAGAAGGAATTTGTGTTAGGAGCTTCCAGTACAGAAAGTACAAACATAGTGCAAACAACATATAATTAAGGTATTAAAAAAAACAATAATGAATAGAATAGACAATCAATTATAAATAACAATAGTAATAAACTATACAGAAAAGAAAAATGTCCATAGACAAAACTGTGAATGTGCATGTGTACAGATTTACAGACGTACAGTATTGAGGTGTGTTATGTGTTGTTCAGGTGCGATATGGCCTGGGGGGGGGGGGAACTGTTCTTGTGTCTGGCTGTTTTGGTGCTCAATGATCTGTAGTACTGGCCAGAGGGCAACAGTTCAGTGAGAGACTGAGCTGGGTGTGAGGGGTCCAGAGTGACTTTCTTAGCCCTTTTTCTCACTCTGGAGCAGTGTTGGGCAGTAATAATATTACTTTTTCAGTAACTAGTAGTGTAACTAAATACTAATAAGATTCCAGTAATAATATTACAGTTACTATCCATAAAACAGCTCGTTACTTAGTTACTTTCGATACCTCAACCCTTCTGATTTGAAGACCAACAATCCAATAATTCCTAGATTTATTTACTAGATTTAATGCTGTAAAATTTCTGTATTTTTTACAAAATAATTTTGGCAGCTGTGGTTGTCAGAATAATTTTGTAAAAAATACAGAAAAACTGTAAACATATTTACTGCCAAAACATTTTACAGTATAAAACTGTAATTTACAAACAAGAAAATTTGAATGTAAACCAGTGAATTCAACAACACACACTGCTATTAAAATCTGTTTTGTACCTTTAACATACTGACAACCACCATAATAATGCAGGTGGTAAAAGAGAAAGCCACATGAAGAATCAAAGCTCATCACAAGTAGCTTCGCCACAAGCAGAAATATATACTAATATATAGAAGGTGCACATTCATGCAAACACAAAACACCATCATGGTAACACACCATACTTAAATAATGCCATAAACTTTCATTAAACAACAGAAGATGTAACATAAAGCCCAAATGTACATAGTTGATAACAAAAACTATTAAAAAACATGATTATTTAAACAAAATACTTTCAAATGTGGAGTGTCACGCAGGGGATTATGGGAATACCAGTTTACAGTTTTTGACTGTAAATTATACATTGATTTGTTCTTTTTTACTTCTAAAAACTGTACAATTAACAGCATGTTACTGTAAAATTACATGAAATGTCTGGTTAGGTCTTTTACAGTTTTTCCCTGTATATAGTACAGGAAATGTACCATTCGACATCTTGCTTGGAAGGACAGTATAAAGGACTGGAAATATTTCACGTCTTTAATTCCATTGATTATTTGTAGCCTGCCTGCCATCGAATAATCGCAGTAGGTTTTGTGCTTTGTTACTTTTAATCGGAAATAAAGTATCAGCTTTCAAATTCCGTCAGTTTTATCACTAAACACAAACTATAAATGTGTTTTTTCAGCCACAGAAATACGTCAGTAAAACAATGTCACATGAAGTCACATGTACCTCAGGAAAGACATTCATCGTACATGAACTCGATAGTCAGCTAGAAAAAATAACTCTTGAGAGAAACATTGTATTACATTCATTATATTTTACTTAATCTGGCACCTTCATTTTTAATGTTTATTTGAAGAAATCTGTCATGGGAGTGTGCAGGGAGACTTCAGATATAAAAAACGCGGACTTGTTAGAAAATGTTTACTTGATAAAATCATGGCGCGGTGGCTTCACTTTTTATGATGTCTTGAGCAATTCAGTTTTATATTGGTAGTTGTAGACATTGCAGTGTGAATGTGATCTTAGCTATCTCTGCTTTAGAATGTGTCAGCGTGGAAGCGCATTGTCTACGCTGGGCGTAGTTGCGCCTGATTGTAGTTTTAGTTAGTACAACAGATGTAAATATGTATCGTAAAGTTGCAAAGCCCAGCGTAGGGATTACACCTAGCTATTTTATGTCTAGCTGGTGCAGCCGGCCCCTGATGTCTGTTTTGGTAGCTGAACCAAACCATACAGTTATGGGTGAACACAGGACAGACTCAATGATGGCAGAGTAGAACTGTTTCAGCAGTTCCTGTGGCAGGTTGAACTTCCTCAGCTGGCGAAGGAAGTACAACTTCTGCTGGGCCTTTTTCACAATAGAGTCAATGTGATTGTCCCACTTCATGTCCTAAGAGATGGTGGTTCCCAGGAATCTGAATAGGCCCTTTCGCACCGCAGGAACTTTTTCATAGTACCCGAACTAATTGTGGAACTACCCGCTTTTTGACATGTTCGCACTGTGGGAACTAGGAACTGTTTTAGTTCCCGGAACTCCGTTTGGAGGAACTAAATTAGCTCCTACTTCAGAACAGGGTCTAAAACAGTTCCATAGGAACTATCGTGACGTACGTGTACGCTGATTGGCTAAACGCGTATCAAAACGCCCTCACCCGCCATGATTTAAAACACCGTGTAAACACATACTGTGTAAACATCGCATCAACTTATATTTCGCAAGAATGGAGAACAGCGATAGATGGACGGACGCTGAAGTGCAGGCACTTTTGAACATTTTGAACTCCTTTCCGATCTTTCAATCGCTTGACGTATAAGTTACGTCAACATTCCATGTCCATTATTGTGAACCCCGCAAGACACAACAACAACACAGCTCCGATCACAGCGTCCTCCTGTTGTTAACGTTGTTCTTTTTTGTTTTCGTTGTTGAACGCCGCACACAAATGACGTCGCTGTCGACCGGCTTACGTCACTTCTTAGTACCCACTGTCGGTGCGAATGCAACCGTTTAAATGGTACTGGGAAATAGTTCGCACAAAATCGTCCCAGTACTTTAGTACTGTACTTTTAGTTCTGGAACTAAAGCGGTGCGAAAGGGGCTAATGACTCCAATGCAGTCACAGCGCTGTCCATGATAGTGAGTGGGGGGAGTGCAGGGGGGTTCCTCATCTCCACTGTTTTTAGCGTGTTGAGCTCCAGGTTGTTGTGAATGCACCAGACAGCCAGCTGCTCAATCTCCTGTCTGTAAGCAGACTCGTCCCCGTCCTGGATGAGGCCGATGAGTGTAGTGTCGTCTGCAAACTTCAGAACCTTGACAGAGGGGTCCTTTGAAGTGCAGTCATTTGGGAGCAGTGGTCACCAACCTTTTTAAGCCCAAGATCCCTGACCTCGGCCTTTATGAAAGACAATATCTACCTATTGAAGAATTGATAGAAACAGACAGCCCAAATTCTACTTCCAATTTGAATCCTTTTATTTAGTATTTTAATTAGTGATGCACTGATCATGCCTGATTCAGATTGTTTGCTTGTTTTTTTTTTTTTTTTTTTTTTTTTGATCTAGCAAATTGGCAGAAACTGATACTGGTTGCTGATGGTTTTTAAAGCAAATTTATTTATTGGTTATTTGCTCTTTAACAAGCAAACTGGCCGTAAACAAAAATATCTGTAGATATTTGAAATCAGAGGCAACCACTGCATTTTAATCACGATCCAAACAAAGTTTTAAAGCAAAAATAGGACATTATGACTTTATAGCTTTGTGAAATTATGCTACATAAAACATCTGCATGAAAAAAAACAGAAGACAGACTGATTGAGACACTTATCTATAATTATAATAATAATAATTCATAATTCATAACATTTATATAGCGCTTTTCTAAGCACACAAAGCTCTCTACATTGCCAGGGGGTATCTCCTCATCCACCACCAGTGTGCAGCATCCACCTGGATGATGCGACAACAGCCATATTGCGCCAGAACGCCACCACACACCAGCTTACTGGTGGAGAGAAGACAGAGTGATGAAGCCAATAAGTAAATATGGGGATTGTTAGGACTCCATGATGATCTTTTTGAAAGACATCCTGGGATTTTTTTTCTTATTACCACAGAGAGTCAGGACCCCTAATTGAATCATTATATAGATCAGTGATTGAGATGCAATTTCACTCTCCAACAGCATGGCTTATGGATCTGCCAAGAGATAGTGTTTCATTGGTTACCGCGGTAAACAAAGCAGAGCTGTGCTTATAAATACTACTTTATACGGAGGTAAAGAAGGAAAAACCCTTCAGTTATATATTAATATATAACCCCACACCCCCAACTCAACGATTAGTAGATACAGGAACGTTATCACATCAACATAACATTGACATCGGAACACAACCTAACGTTATCTAACATTAACATAACATTAATCACGGACAACCAAAGAGGGAGAACTCAGGACTTTTAAAAGGAACCGGAACAAAAGAGCAACCAACATAATGAAACTCAGGTGGGGACAATGAAACGATAATTAACTAATGAAGGCAGGAACCAAACCAAATAAGGAAAATGATGACTAAGACAGGCAGACATGTAACAGATAACTGATCTCTGGCTAATTTGGTATTTCAAATGAATTTGCGTATTAGATTAAAATATCTGGATTAAGTTGTCTAAGATTACTGCGTGTTCTCGTGTTCCCCGAAAAGGGCAGATGTATCGATCCTCAAAACCACGATTAGCAATGCAGCGATTGGCTGGTGGAAAGACAGCAACGTAATGATATCATATCATTAAAAAACGACACCTGACGAAAAAACTTGACAAATTTCTGGACTTTTAAGAGCAGTGGGGAGAGAACACAACCCTGAGGGGCACCAGTGCTGATGGTGATAGTCCTGGATGTGAGTTTACCCAGGTTGCCTAGATTAGGTGAATGTGTGCAGATCAGAAAGTGCAGATCAGAGCGGGTGCTGGGTGTCAGTCTGGCCTTTTCAAATCGACAGTAAAACACATTGAGATCGTCAGCCAGTTGTTGATTCTCCTCTGTAGGGGTGGTGCCTTGTACATGGTGATGTTCCTCAGACCAGTCCATATTGGCGCCGGATCGTTGCCTGAGACCTCTTTCTTCTTCTAAGATTAAGGATATGGTAATAGAGTCAAAAATGTATTAAATTAATTAGGTTGATTAATAGGTAATTGGATGTTTAATCCTTAAAATTATTGGCAGGGGCCTTCAATGGTCAATTTTCAGAAACAATGCCTATTTAATATTTTCAGAACAAAATAAAAAATGTTTGCTCTAAAATTGATTAAATTCAATGTGGAGTAGCAGTAAAATAATAATCATAATCATAAGGAGGCATGAGCCACTGGCTCAAGTCACCCCAGGACTTTTGGCTCAAATTACCCTACTTCTACCTTTTTACTTGTTCTATTTTTGGTGAAATGTGAATCTTAGATTGTTAGTCAAATTTAAGTGTTCTTGTTTCTGCAGCTGTTGTTTGTGGTTCTGTTCGCAGGAGATGCTGAAGCAAAAACAGACCCATTAACAGTAAGTCTTTACAAAGATTAACTGATTAGCATTGATAAAAAAAAAAAATAAAAAAAACATGTGACAGCTTAATTATGGACAGTTTTGCTCCCTCCTAAGCACAAATGTCAAACTCTAATCAAATTCAAACTGCTCCTGCTGTTTTCTGTTGGTGATTTTCGAGAAGAGTTAAAATTTTAAATATATTTATTTTTAAATAAATGTGTATATTTTGCATCTCGCCATCGGATGTCTATAATAGTTTTGAACTGCAATTGTTTCTTATGAACTCTGCAATCCATTGACAGTGGCCTTAATATATCACCCGCCAAAACCGAATAAGAACTTTATGGATGAATTTGAAGTAAAAAAGAAAGTATAACATGTTAAATCTCACATGTGATCTGTGTTTCAGTGAGTGATCTGAGGATTGTTCTGCTGGGGAAAAGCACATCAGAGAACAGTGGGGTGGGAAACTTCATATTAGGACGAGCAGCGTTTGACAGTGAAGCTCCTCCAGATGTTGTAGAGAGAGTCAGAGGAAGATTGAAGGACAGATATGTGATGCTCATCAACAGTCCTCAGCTGCTCCAGACAAACATCTCAGATCATCAGATCACACAGACAGTGAGAGAGTGTGTGAATCTGTCTGATCCAGGACCTCATGTGATCATTCTGCTCCTCAAACATGAGCAATGTTCAGCAGAAGATCAAGAGTGTGTGGAGAAGGTGCTGCGCTCTCTCTCTGAGCGTGTTTATCAACACACCATGGTGATCACCACACAAGAGACCACAGAAACCAGTGACATCCTACAGAACATCATTCAGAAATGTGCAAACAGACACTTCAGTCTTCAGAGGAACAGCTCTCCTGATGATCTTTTGCAGACGTTTGAGGAGATTGTGCAAATAAATGATGGACAGCACCTGGTTTGTGAGGGTTCACAGAATTTGATAGTGGAGCAACAGACCACAGAGAGACGTGAGTGTGACAATATTTGATGTTTCTAGTGATAAATGAATAATTTATAATTTTATTCTTCTTCTGTCAGTTTCAGAGGGTGTAAAGCTGAATCTGGTTGTGTGTGGGAGTGATGCTACATTAAAATCCTCCGTATCAGCGCGGATCCTGCAGCAGACAGATAGAAGATCAGATGTGGAGATTCATGGCCGTCTGATCAGTCTGGTGGAGCTTCCTGCTCTCAATCAGCTATCAGAGGAGGAAGTGATACATGAAACTCTTAACTGTGTGTCCTTCTGTGATCCTGGAGTTCATGTTTTCCTCCTCATTGTTTCTGATGCACTCCTAACCGATGAAGACAAAGCAGAAATGGAGGAGATCCAGAAGATATTTGACTCTATAGAGCATTTCATAGTGCTTTTCACCACAGATTTCACTGTTGAAGGATCTGCAACAGATTTAGTCAAATCCAACACAGAATCTCAGAGGTTAATCAGTCTTTGTGGATGTCAGTACAGACTAATGGGGTTAAATGAACTTGAAAACTCAAGACAGATCCCAGAACTACTAGAATATATAGAGAACATGAAGACTGAACCATATTCACTTCAGATGTATATGAAAGCTCAAGAGAACAGAGTCAGACGTGAAACAGAGGAGAAATATGAAGAAGATCTGAAGAGAATGGAGAATGAAATCAAAGAGTTAAAGCAGAAGATCCAGTCAGAGGGTGAGTGGATTTTACCCTTAAAATGTCTCTCATAACATTAGGCTATAGTTATTTTCCTATAATGAAAATTTTTTATCATCTACTCACTCTCATGTTTCTTCAAATCCACAATACATTTGCTCATTCATCTTCGGACCACAAATGACGTTTTTAGTATTATCTCATCATTTTTGTAGTTATATTTCTACTGGTTGTATATGATTACCTTATTACATTAAGTGTGTCCTGTCAAGATTTCTGCCAGCAAAAGCACTTTTGATTCCACACAAACCCTTTCCCCTTCCCTACAAAAATGACATGATTTTAATAAGAAGGATGCACATTAAATTCTGCCGGGATCTCAAACATTAATTCAACTAACATGTGTTTCAGGTGCTAAAGGTGAAGCAGATGATCATGGGTGTTTGAGGATTGTGCTGATTGGGAGGACAGGAAATGGAAAGAGTGCAACAGGAAACACTATTCTGGGAAGAAATGAGTTTGAGAGTAAAGCAAGCACAGATTCAGTGACAACTGTTTGTCAGAAGGGAGTTGGAGAAGTTGCTGGTCGATCAGTAGCTGTGGTTGATACTCCAGGACTCTTTGACACGACACTGACAAATGATCAAGTGACAGAAGAAATAGTGAAATGTGTTTCACTGTCGTCACCTGGACCTCATGTCTTTATCATTGTGTTAAGTTTGTTAAGATTAACCAAGGAAGAAACAGACACTGTAGATCTGATAAAGAAGATCTTTGGTCCAAAAGCTGCTCAGTTCAGCATCGTTCTGTTCACTAGAGGAGACGAACTTGAGAACGAGTCCTTACAAGATTATGTGACGAGAAGTAAGTCTGCAGAACTCAAGAAACTGATCAGAGATTGTGGAAACAGATTCCTGGTTTTCAATAACAGAGAAAAACAAGACAAAACCCAAGTGATTCAACTGTTAAACATGATAGAAGAGCTGAAAAACATTAATGGTGGTCGATACTTCACCAACAGCATGTTTGAGGAGGCAGAGATTTCCATTAAAAAGAGAATGGAGGAAATACTGAAAGAGAAAGAGAGAGAAATTAAGACTCAAATTGACTCATTGAAAGTCAAATATGAGATGGAAAAACAAGAAGTGGAGATAATGAGAAAGAAATCTGAATATGAGAGAAAAGAACGACAAAAGATAGAGGAGAGATGGAAACTAAGAGAAAGAGAAGAAATTAAAAGACATTATGAATTAATGGAACGAGAGAGAAAAGAGGAGTGGGAGAGAAGAAAACTAGAAGATGGTGAGAGACGAGAAGAAGAGAGAAAGATATGGAAGGAAATAATTGAAGATCTGAGACAAAAACAAGAAGAAGAAATCAAGAGAAGAGAAATACAGAGAAAAGAAAGAGAAGAGAAAGAGCGAGATGAAATGAAACAGAAACATGAAGAGGAAATAAAACACATGAAGAAGAAACATGAAGATGAAGCCAGAAAACAAGCAGAAAAACTGAATTATTTCAGAGAGAGAAACAAGAGACACGAAGATCAACTGAGAGAAAAGCAAGAAGAACTGAAGAAAATGACAGAAGAGCATGTCAATGAGATCACAGGGATGTTTAAAGATCTGGAAGAAGTGGAAGAAGAGAAAGATGAAGAAATTAAAGAACTGGAACAAGAAGTTAAAATACTGAGGAATAAAATAAAGCTGTGACTTTCAGTGATGTTTCTGAAATATAAAGATGAGTCATTTAGCAATATTAATGCTTCATTTTATTAGAAACTTACCTGAACCTTTTATTTCTGCCATTTCTGTTCACTTGGATTCTATTTAAAACATTGCTAAACCTTATATGTTCATGTACATGACTCAACATTGGTGTTTTATTATTCAGACACTGTTCTGTGAATACTGGTATTTTTATATCTCAAAATACCCCACAGATATATATTTTTTTATAACTTATTAAAATTGCCACTTGAGCCAAAATGCACTGTTTTTATATGTGTCCCTTTAAATGCAAATGAGCTGATGCTCCCAGCCCCCTTTCAGAAGAGGGCGGAGCTTCAAGAGCTCAAGCTCTGGCAATACCAGTGCTTGCCTTTACAAATAAACATTCCACAATCTGTTTAAAAGTGAGTCATCTGATTGTACTGTGCATAATAAATTATCGTTTATGAATTACACAGATGGGGAGCACAGCACGATTAAAATAACGACAGCTGGTCTTATTGTGCCTTAGCCTTAGGGGTCGGCTTCACATTGCTTTCATGTGCAATTTTGAACTTACGGTCATTCTGGTAGCACATGAAAGCAGCATCAATGAAAACAGGCATAGCTTTAGAACATTAGCCTTGCAGTGTGCCAGCTCTTTCAGAAAGGCAATTTGGAAAACAAACACATGACTTACTTTGTCTGGAGCTGACGTTTGTGCACGAAGCATTGGTGTATACTGATTTTTTCCGGGATATTTCCTTTGAAAATGAAATTTAACCACAGTGTCCTTAGCGGCTCAGATGGAGGGAGTCTATGGACACTCATATGTTTGTTGGTGCATCAAAACACAACCCTTGTAATGCCTCTTTGGCACTGACATTGTATATCTCCCGCAGCTAACATTACAGCAAAAAAACAGTAATGGCGGACTGCTGCTCCTCACTCAGGGCTGTGTTTATGCTTATAGGGCAGAGAGTGTCACAAATGGGATATAAAACTAAATAAAGACATAAGTTTCCATCCAAAGTTGTGAATTATGCAAAAAATTAGAATATCACATAAAAAAAAATGTAAGAATAAATGAATCCAATGAACGTCAATTCCTGATTAAAGTGGCACAACTATCACTAAGAAAAAGGTAATTTGTGTAAAATTAGGAATAATTTGTGCTTGTCCTTTTCCTGTGTAGACTGAAGATAAATGTTTTATGGCAATTCTGAACCCACAAACAGATTTGCTTTCATTTTCCAAGCTTCAAAATACACCTGTGTTTAAAACTGTATATTTTATTGAGAATTATTAAATAATAATAATAATGATAAATGTGTTTCTATATATTTTAAATGCAAACGGAACAATGGTAATCAGCTGTTACAAAGTAACGGTAAGGCATTTCTAGTGGTTAAAAAAAAATATAAAAAAATCTGAAATCAGTATATGTCTCACAGGATCATAAACTGACAAGACCTAAGTAATCAGAGAAAATGATCAACTGAAGACTAATTTCATTCATCAGGGACCCAGATTCAGAGTCTCAAGATCACAAGCTCGCCTGCCTGATCTAAAAGGATGCAGGGTGAACTAATGCATTTTAGTCGGACACAACATGCTTGCTCATAACAAAAAGTGTAGTTTTCTTAGTCACGTTCATACAACTTGGTAAGTCAATGACAGACAAATCAAGAGGACTTGGATGATGTGCCACATGACCCACTCATTCATGAGGCTTTAGTTTGACCTTCAGCATACTGGACACAGATCTGCAGTAACACCAGGCGTCACTTAATCTACTGGAAATAATGATTTCAGAAGAATGTAGAATAATTAGTTTAACAGAACATTTTATTTGCCAGGTAAAAATGTATCATGTCAATTACATACAACTTGCTAATTAAACAAAGATAATTAAATTCAGAATTGATTTTAGATAACTATAATTAGATAATTAATCTAAGATGAATCTGAGCGAGCGATACATACCTGCATTGGGCCTTCAGGACTCAAAAGACTCTCACAACTCAGGAAGGTTTTTTTTTTCTTTTTTTTTTTTTACAGAATCCTTTTTGTTACCCTTATATACCCAGACCAGATCAAAGAAATCTTCAAATCTAAGTTGTAAAACAACTGCTAGAATTTTGGTAGGACAGGCATAACACTACAGCTGAACCACTGATGTCACATAGACTATTTTAAGGATGTCCTTACTACTTTTCTGGGCCATAAAGCGTTTCAGTTGCGTTGCTGTCTATGGAGGGTCAGAGAGCTCTCTGATTTCATCAAAAATATCTCAGTTTGTGTTCCAAAGATGAACAAAGGTTTTACAAGTTTGGAACGACATGGAGGTGAGTAATTAATGACAGAATTTTCATTTTTTGATTGAACTAACCCTTTAAGATGAGGGAGCAGGGCAGATCAGGCAAATGAGCCCTTGCTTCATGATTTCCTCTCCAGGTTTGTAGTTTTATTATTTTATTTCATGGTGTTATGTTATGAGTCCAGTTTTGTAAGGAAATCAAGCCAACCTTACATTATCCTGCAAAGCACTGCTTCTTTCAGCTGCACAATGTTCATATTGCTATATGCTTTGATGATGTCAAGCCAGTAGTTTGTCATCCTCTTCTGATTCAGTGGACTATTCCCAATATTACTGACTTCTCTAGAGAGTTCACATGACGTGGCCAAAGTCAGTCAGTCAAAGTCAGATGATTTTAGCTGATAGTGACGTAATTGTTTGTATGTGGTCTAGCACTTCTCAGTTTGTTTTCCTGGCTTTCAGTATTTGTAACAATTTCCACCAGCACCACATTTTAAATGCATTAATCCTTTTTTTAACTTCTGCATCTCACATCCACACATCGATGTTGAAAATAAGATGGTTCTGGCTAATTTGCTTTTGTTAGTCTAGCTTGTGATATCTTCGCTCTTCCAGATCTCATTCATACTAGCCACTGCAGTGTGGCTAATGTGATGATGTACTTGATTTCAACTGTGGATTCTCCATCACAGTTGGTTTTTGATTCAATGAAGTTAATGTTGAATGGATTCAGTTTCTTCATCATTGATTTTAAACTGTTCCAATTGTTGCTGTCATCATAATCTTTGTTTTCTTGATGTTAAGGTGCAGACAAATTTTTTTCACTTCCTTAATTTTCAAGGGCATCCTTATCCACTTATCAGTTGTTAACTGTTCTTCCTCCGATCATCTCTACAATACTGGATGAGTCAGGTCTGAATTTCTCAGCATAGAGGCTGAACATGGAAGGAAAAAAGAAGGGAAAAAAAGAAAAGAAAAGCAGAGGGGACAAGGCTTTAAAGGGGTGGTTGATTGCGATTTCACTTTTTTAACATTAGTGTGTAATGTTGCTGTTTCAGCAAAAACGATATTTGCAAAGTTACGACGCTGAAAGTTCAATGCAAACGGAGATATCGTCTTTTAAAATTAAGGCAGTTTAATGCCTACAAAAATGGCTGGTAAGGACTACAACAAGTTACCTCCAGGGTTTGTGACGTCACAAACCCTGATAAACCCCGCCCCCGGGAACATGCCACAAAGTTGTCGGGGCCATGCTGGCTGCTTTAGAGAAGAGGCAGAGTTGTTGCCATGCCGTCAAAACTAGAGGTGCATGAAAACGTATATTCAAATATGAATCACGATTCTGTCTTCTTACAATAATGGATTCACAAGTTTCAAAATCAATTGTACTTATTTTTTACTTTATGTACTTTTTTCTTTTCCACCTTTTAAATTGTCTTATAGTATTTTGTAAAATATCACCATTTTTATTTTACCCCATATTTAAATTTCATCTTTTGTTAAAGTTTAGTTTATAACCTGAAAAATATCCATATCAATAATGTCTCTCTTCTAACACCTCATCTTTTAAAAACAATATTACATCATGTGCATACAATGCAAGTTTGTTCCTTGTCCCCAAGGACCTTTTTATTTTGGAATTAAATCATATACTCTGAGTCTGTGCTACATGCTTTATACATAAAAACAAACAAACAAATAAACAAACATATTAATAAATAAAAGACCAAAAACCCTGTCAAATCATGCTGTCAAACCCTGTCAAAGATGCTGTTTCACCATCTAATGTTAATATTAACATTTGTTTCTTTGTTTCTTAATTTTAATTACATAATAAGTGTTTGACACACATTATAATACACTACACTGGTTTTCACAAATTCAATTTGGTATAAAGTAATAATTGTTGGTATTATATTAGCAAGCCTGTCAGCAATTATTTATGTAAATGGTTTCTGATATACATTTAAGAGAGGTACAGGCCTATAATATGAACATTGTGTAGGGACTTTCCCTTCTTGTGGTATTACTGATATAATGGATGAGTTCCATGTCTGTGGCCACTCATCTTTTTCTTAAATCCAGTTTAAAAAAAAAACTCACTTAGGGATAACTATTTATGAAATGAAAAAAATAAAAAAAAAATAAAAAAATAATAATAATAATAATCACTTCTAAATATTTTACTCTTTTAGTAACTGTTTTAATCTCTTCCTCTGTCATTGAAGAAGTTAAGACTTTGTGTTCACTGTAGGGTCCTTAATTTTACATATTATTTAATCTTTTTTTCAATTTCAGTCATTTCATGTTATACAATATGTAATTCATTTTTGAAACGTGCAATTACAAAGTAGTTGACTACTTTATTTAGCAGTTTTATTCTGATTATTTATTTTAGTTATTTACTTATCATTTGCATTTTTTATAGGCATGACAAAATAACATGGGATTGTATGTTTCTTTAGTATTTCATTAAGATGTTGATTTCCATTCACTGGATTTCCCCCTCTTACTTTTTATGATCCTTTTCCTAATTGTTATAAACTGGAATTTTAAAGAGAGAAGGTTTGGGAGTGGTGAAATATTATATTTATTTCAGTTATCTTTAGTCAGATACATTGTGACCACCTCTCAGATACAATAAACTGTGTCTGTGAGGATCTGATCAATATGATCCACAAATAATATTCAGTTTTATGTTATGACCTATATGGGAGGTCCTTACAGTTCTGAACTCTGGTGTAAAGTTTTGTCCCACGGACAAATCTTTGGGTAAAGATTTTTTGAAGGACAACATGCTAACATCACTGCTGAAGAACTGCTACACTATTGCCTTCAATAAATTATTCTCCCCACAACAACTCTAACAAACAGAGGAGTGTGGAGGGAGATTTCACTTACTGAACTAACACTAATGTCTTGCAAAGAGTTGTTTTTCAAGGACATACTATAGCTGTTCCTTTTTTTACTTAACATTTATGTGGAATATAGACTAGCTCTTCTTTTGAAATAGGAATATCCATCTTTCAAAAGTCTATAAATGGAAAAGGCTACACTATTCCTGTTTTTCAATTACATATTTGTTATTTTCCACTTCCATTTGTTATTTGAGAATATATTTCTTTAATGGGGTTTTACTTTTCTTTCTATGCAAAGTATAAATTCTGTGAATTCCTTAATAAAGACTGAAAATTTGGGACATGACTCTGTCTGACATGATATTTTGAGGGTCAGTGGCCCAAACCAAAAAAGGGGCACTAAAGGGGTGGGTGCTTTTTAGTACAAATTATCTAGCTGTTACAAAAATACAACTAAAAGAGAAGACAGCACACTTTGTAACAATAACAAACTGACAACAAAATCAACAGTTCATTGAACAGTTCTCTCCTACGAACATGGTACATGCATACATGCTAATTCCAAACATTTTTATATGCTTGTTCTATACAGCAGTATAAATGAGAACTATCTGAAATGGTATCTGAAGATGGTATAAGCCACACACCCCTGTAATCCTGTTAATAAAGAAGCTGGTAAACCTCCCGGAGCCACAAAACCCCCCGTGATCATCCCAGCAGCACAAATGATTTCCAACAGTTTGACGTATTTCAGCTGGTCTTCAGTGAATCTCCTGACCCATCTGTTGAATATCTGTGTGCAAACGGCTCCTGAAGCGGCTCCTGTCACTGCTGATAACACACCACCAGCACAACCACACAGAAACGTGTTAACATTAAATGAACCTTCATTCCTCATATTAACACAACCTAATGCAAACACAATAACAACACTGACAGCATACAGGTATTCTGGCTTTGTAAATCTCTGCAGAAATACTTTGCGTGATTGAGTCTCAAACATTTGTAAAGTGTAGCAGCTGTTCTCATTTTCAGACACCATTCGCTGGATCTTCATCAGGAGTTTGGTGACCTGCTCTCTGTCGTTCAGATCTTTGTTGTTCAGTAAGTGAAATCTCCCTCCACACGCCTCTGTTAGTTTGAACAGCTCTGCATTACGTCTAATGAGTTGATCCACTGATTTATTTTGAAGCTCGTCTCCATGTGTGAACAGGACTAATGTGTGTTTCATGGCGTTTTCACCAAACATCTGCTTGAATAAGAACATGGTATCTGCATCTTGCTCAGTGAAAGTGTGTAAAGGGAAAACCAGAAGGATCGCATGGACTCCTGAAGAGCACATGTCCAGTCCTCTCTTTAACTCCACATTCAAATCAGTGTTTCCTGTATTGAAGAAAGTTGGAGTGTCAGTTACTGTAACTCTTTTGTTTGACACTACAGCCGTGTGTTTTTGGCATCTGTCAGTGATGGAGGTCAGGCTCCGTCCGGACTGAAACACATTTAGACCCAGGATAGTGTTTCCAGAAGCACTCACTCCTGAACCGGTTTTACCGATCAGCAGAATCTGAAGATGGTCGACAGTTCGCCGCATCACTGAAAAACGGAAGAAATATTGCCCTTATTCTTTATAAAGCTTTATTCTGAAAACCGCTTTAAAATCAACACCAAGATTTTCAGCAAAATCTGTTATAGGTGTAATATTATCATCAGCTCCTCGCCATTATGCTTCACTAAAGCGTAATATCATCGTAGTCTGCAGCTAAAAAAAAAACTAAAGAAAAACAACAACAAAAAACAGTCAATAGTGACTAAGTAATGCGTAAAAACATTCTTTTTGACATTCTTATGTAGGACCCAGAAACGTGACCTTACCGTTTGTTGTTCTGTCTCGGTTGTGGGTCCAAATAAGTCAATATTTACTGCACTTAATTACTCTCAGATTTCTGTGATCACGGCACGGAGTGACTGCAGAGTTTACACGGGCTTCATCAAAATGGCTTGAGGTCCTGTACTTTCACTTTCGATTGATCGCTCCACTCCTGAACTGCATGTCTCATTGTTCTTGTTCATTGCAGCAGCGGTTTCTGAGCATGAATTTTGGCAGATTCTGGCTCGTATCGTAGGCTAACCTATGACTGCTGGTACCATACGTTTTACGTTCAAATGTAGCATAAGTTTTACGTTAAAATGTCTGAATGGTAACACAGGTCTGGTGTTCTTGCATGATTCAGTTTGAGGGTGGCGCACTAATGTTCAGTGG
Organism: Acrossocheilus wenchowensis; assembly: GCA_029620275.1. Taxonomy (NCBI): domain Eukaryota; kingdom Metazoa; phylum Chordata; class Actinopteri; order Cypriniformes; family Cyprinidae; genus Acrossocheilus; species Acrossocheilus wenchowensis. The sequence continues at coordinate 47,694,131 of CM056135.1, forward strand.
CAGACACTATACTGTAGATGTTATAAAACGCATACTTTAATGTAGTATTTATTGTGATTGAATATTAATTCAGAATGTAAGTTGTGTAATAGCCACGTCGATTCTGAACAAAGTCTACCATTTTTAAAACTAAAGACAAAAGTGTGAGAATTTGATTTTGATATCTTGCCATAAAGGTGGACAAACAAGGATGATGTGGTGCAGTAATCATGATTTAAATGTATTAAAGGTTAATGTTATCAAATGAAAATAGGCTCAGGGTAAATGAAAAAAAAAAAAGATTTTCAGTAGGGACCATATATTAAATAAACAACGGAAACAAAACTGAATTCTCTGTTAAAAAAAGAAAAAGAAAGAAAAAGACATGAACACTCCAATGTTGTACGTGAATGTGTGTTCTTTCTGGACAGAAAATTATCAAAAACACTTAATGCTCACTGAAGTAAACAGATTGTTTCTTCTTTTTTTCATGTCTGTATCAAGACGATACTGTAAGCCTATAGCAGATGTTTTCATCTAAACTGGTTTAGCCTGCTTACATGTTTCTGTACTACATCTTTATGCACATGGTACAAACAGTTTTGCTCGGGAGCCCGTGGTGACAGTCTCATGAATAACACCTCTGGCTTTGAACAGCTTTTCCCTTCAACCAGTACGTTACGACTCAGACTCACTGCTGGATTTATAGTCAAAGTTTGTGTCATCATCACTGCTATATATTTATATTGTGTATTCATGTGTCTATTGTGGCATATGTTATCATATGTGTTCATAAATGCAGAATCAATAGCAATTCATCATTTTGAAAATCATGACAAAATATATTTATCTGTTATTTCACAGTCGAATACAACATTTGCTGTGACATTTTCACTGTCTCTTTGGATTCTGGAAATCTCCATTCTGAGTTTATTCCTCCTCTGGGTGGAGCTGATGAAGACTATAAATCTGTGATTGTCTGAAACTGAAACTACCCTGAAAAAAGTCTAAAGATCAAGATCACAGTGAGTATTTTACATCCTTAATCTCAATTATAATGTTTCTATAATTGCAGATTTAACATGATTGTTTGACATCGTTATCTCGACAGAAAATTGGGCGTAAGGTCGTTTCAACGCAAAACCGGGAATTTACCAATATGGACGTGAGCGGTGGCTATTAATTAACAGATTAACAAAAGAAAAAAAATGCGACAAGTATAGGCCACTTTCGTTTTTGTGACACTCTTAATGCATTTTATTTGTTTTCTCTATATCTTTATTTTTTAAAATTTAACTGATCGGTGATCACGCAGGTGCCTCACTGAAAAAACTAACATGTAAAATTTACTTAATAAAATCCTCGTAACAATTTGCACTAACACTTTTTAAGTAAAATTTACTGCTTTAATTTTAAGTAAAACACACTTTCCAGAATCAAGTAAAATCTATGTATTAATTGACTTAACATTTGTTAAAATATTAAGTAAATATTACTAATTTCTATTTAAGGTAGGATTTATATTTATTTTAAGCATTTAGATAAAGTTTATATATTTTTTTAAAATACTAACACACAGCCGTCCTTAAAATATTAAGTAAATTTTATTTACTGTTATAAGGTAGGTTTTATTTAATATTTCAATTAATTTATTAAATATATGTAATTAAATATTACTAAAAATATAATTTTGTCTGCATTTTAATAAACCACACAGCGTAGATACAATCAACATTTATTTAGTTCCAACATTGAACAATGACTCAGTCACACAAATGTATTGTTTTTAAAGTTACATAAAGCAAAACCTAAGTTTTTTAAATGACAACTGTTTCCCTCGGGATTGGAGTCCTGAAAACAACTAAATTGGTCAAGACCTGAAAGTGTTTTAACCCCAAGAGGAATACAAAAACATGGGATGAGGTTTAAACATCATGGATACAATGCATGGATACAATTTTTTTTTCTATTTCAATAAAAGTAGCAGTCCTCTCAAACAGTGCAGTTTCAACATTCAACATAGCACTCTGGACTTGTGCTCTAAACATTACAACATTAAATGCATAAAATATAAAACATTAATGCATCAAAAATATTTTGATTAACAGTTAAAGATGTCAATATTTCTATATAAAGCAATGTTGCTAAATTAATGTCAAAACTAATTCCTTAAAAGAGACAGCTTCTGCATCCAACAGATATTGAGTAGTGCTTTACGAATTCAGTTAAATTTAAAATAGTCTAAAACAATGCAGTTTCAACAATTAACATGGCACTAGTGCTCTAAACATGACAATAAAGAAAAAAAAAGACCAGGGCCCGTATTCTTAAAGGGGTAGTTTACTGCTCTTTTTCTTTGCTTGATTGTGTTTATGGGGTGCACTCTTAGCACTAAGATTTTTCATGAATGCGGGCCTGATATTGACTTGCGTGTTTAAATGAACTTATTTCATTGATACTCCTGCTTGTATTTCAGCTTCTGTTTATTAATTAGTTCACATATAATTTTCTACCTTAAATGTAATGTATTTTTATTAATTCTGTTGTTTTAATTAACTAATTGTGTTTGTTAATTTATAGGTTGACTGCATTTAGGAAATCTCCCAGACGCACGGTTTTCAACCCTGGTGTTTTATTGGACTATTTGCACAGACATAATGTTTTTCAGATCATTTGTGTACATAATGAGCAGTTTTGCTGTTGAATTTAGTTTCACCATTGTGAACAGTGGTGGGAAGACACTTGCCTGTTAGAACCGTTTTCAGCTTTGTGCCAACTAAGGCATCTGGGCCCGTATTCCTAATTCTTAGAATCCTCTCAGAGAGCTCCTAATTTAGCTTAAACATTTCTAACTAGGAGTCTTAGCTTAGAAGTGATTCAGGACCGATCTAAGAGCAACTCTGAGCGAGAAAAAGGCAAAAACTTTTATCTTAGTGAGGAGGCGGGGCTGACCCTGTTGCTAGCGATGACACAGTCTTTTGAAGACTGTGATTGGTTAGTTGTCCAAGAAGGAAATAAAAGAGCGCTTTTAAGAGTAGGGTTTATTATAAGCCTTCACTTTGAAATTACGGTTATAATTTTTTGCTGTTTTACCGTACTCTCTTTCTCTCTCACTCACACGCACACACACACACACATTATATATGTATATATATTCTTTATTTTTTATTTACCATGCTGTCATACTTAACGTATTTTATAGGAAATGAACAGCGACACAATAAGGTTCTGAAAGTGCTGTAACAGACCCAAATCATCGCTGCTGCATAGTTGCATTTTTCCATTTGCCAAATGTGTTAATGTAGTGATTACTTCCATTTCTGGCGGTATGGCATTTCTGCGCGGTGTCGGAGATGTTAGCGTGTCTCTAAGATCGGTCACAAACATGATCCCTGAACGATCTAATGTGTAGCGTCGTATTAATTCACGGTCATGCATTGTGTGCAACACATTTCTTCTCCCTCTTCATGTTTCGTCCATTTTCTCCACCGCTAAAGAAATTCTTAAGCCTCTTAAAAGTCCTTGTCCGTACTCCTAACAGTTTTGGACACCCATATTTCTAAGAATTTTCTTAGAATTTTGTTTCTAGGAGCAACTCTTAGCACTAAGATTTTTCATGAATATGGGCCCAGGGCCCGCATTCATGAAAAATCTTAGTGCTAAGAGTTGCTCCTAGTAACAAAATTCTTAGAAATGTGGGCGTTTCCTCTAAAATGAAAGAAAAGATCCTAGTAAAGAGAAAAGTACCAGTAATTCAAAAAGCATCTTAACCCTTAAAAGAGGTTTTAAGGTCCAAAAATTGTTAGGAGTACTGACGAGGACTTTTAAGAGGCTTAAGAGTTTCTTTAGCAGTGGAGAAAATGGACGAAACATGAAGAGAGAGAAGAAATGTGTTGCACACAATTCATGGCAGCGAGTTAATAAGACACTACACTTTAGATCGTGCAGTGATCATGCTTGTGACCGATCTTATTAGAGACACGCTAACATCTCAGACACCACCCAGAAATACCATAACGTCAGAAATGGAAGTAATCAATACATTGACATATTTAGCAACTGGAAAAATGCAACTATGCAGCAGCGATGATTTGAGTCTGTTACAGCACTTATGTCGCTGTTCATTTCCTATAAAATACGTTAAGTATGACAGCATGGTAAATAAAAAAATAAAGAATATATATCCATATATATGTGTGTGTGTGTGTGTGTGTGTGTGTGAGTGAGACAGAAAGAGAGTACAGTAAAACAGGAAATATTACTCCTGTAATTTCAAAGTGAAGGCTTATAATAAACCCTACTCTTAAAAGCGCTCTTTTATTTCCTTCTTGGACAACTAACCAATCACATTCTTCAGAAGACTGTGTCATCGCTAGCAACAGGGTCTGCCCCGCCTCCTCACTAAGATAAAAGTTTTTGCCTTTTTCTCGCTCAGAGTTGCTCTCAGATTGGTCCTGAATCACTTCTAAGCTAAGACTCCTAGTTAGAAATTTTTAAGCTAAATTAGGAGCTCTCTGAGAGGATTCTTAGAATCTTTAGGAATACGGGCCCAGATGCCTTAGTTGGCACAAAGCTGAAAACAGTTCTAACAGGCAAGTGTCTTCCCACCACTGTTCACAATGGTGAAACTAAATTCAACAGCAAAACTGCTAATTATGTACACAAATGATCTGAAAAACATTATGTCTGTGCAAATAGTCCAATAAAACACCAGGGTTGAAAACCATGCGTCTGGGAGATTTCCTAAATGCAGTCAACCTGTAAATTAACAAACAATTAGTTATATTAAAACAACAGAATTAATAAAAATACATTACATTTAAGGTAGAAAATTATATGTGAACTAATTAATAAACAGAAGCTGAAATACAAGCAGGAGTATCAATGAAATAAGTTCATTTAAACATGCAATATCAGAGCTTTTCAGACACTTTATGGACTGAACAAATGTATCAATCTATTTCAATAGTTTATGATCAAGTACAAAAAAAGGTAAATCTCCAGTTATGTAGATTCTAAATCTTAGATGGTTTATTGATCATAATGATGCTGCTAAATTTCGAAGTATTTGTTCTACACTATTGCTATTTGTAATGATATCACCAATAGTTTTTAACATTGTTTAACCAAATCTTTTGTCTTTTTTTATTCTTAGTTTTGTAATATATCTGAGAAAAACCACTTGTGTAATCCACAAAGTTTAACGTAAACTGTAGAAGGTATAAAGGTTATCCAATAATCGGTCCAATAATCTCAAGGCAAATCGTGCTATAGACACGAAATGTATAGTTTATTGATTCGTTTTCACACATTTTTTTTTCCCCGTGTCGCTTATTTCATGTAATGTTTTGAAAGTCGTGGTAAGTGTAACCTGATCGCACTTAAATGAGGGGGGTGGCAAATATTGTCTGAACTTTTCCTAATGCAAATTTCAAATCAGCGTGTTTTAACATAATTCCATGACTAACACAAATGTCTTTGGTTTTAAACTGACTTCTGTATGAGACTGGTGATTCATGGACTGCAGTAGAAAATGCAGGCCTAGGTTAACCTCAAGTAACATTACTAGAGTTACACAACAAAGTCAATCGGACTTTTAAAATTATCAGGGACCTATACATTGTCATACATTACTACAAAAAAGGCAATAACTTACCTTACACATAACTTTGCATCCACATATGACAAACCCAACCGCACGTGTGGCAATCGCAACCGTCTGTCTCGGATCCAAAACGCGGGCATGTGATTCAGTCACGTGGATGTGAACGTGCTAAGATTTTAGATTAAAATTTACTCAGTATTTTTAGGTTTATGTGCAATGACTTTAAAACAGTTAAATAATATCAGAAAATGTATAATACAATTTACTATTCCCACACAGTTCATTTTATACATGAATTAATTGTGTATTTATTTAAAATTTTACTTAGAAATTCTAGTTCTCAATGAATTGTAATATTGCAATGTAAAACTTATGACAGTAAATCTAGTATATTTTACTATACCTCAAAGTTTGTTTTTTCAGTGCACGCACACACACACACACACACACACACACACACACACACACACACACAAAGCATTTCAGCGTTACTAACTAGAACCACCAAACACCAAACATAAGTTACACTACACAATTTACAAGGTCTACTGTAAAATCAGCGTGCAGCACCGAAACAAACATTTATTGCGCATGTAAAGGATGATGTTTTACATGGATATTGGAACACAACTGAAGTACAAAGCCTTGTTTACATTATATATAACAGTTTAGCAACTAAATGTTACATGGCAAAAATGGAAACATTTGGATGTCGAATGAGAGAGGCTTGTGAGCCCAATGCCGTTTAGTTTTGCTTTAATACATTAATTTTAGCTTGACGTTGTATTCTGTTTATAATGAATGCCACTATAGCCTAATTTGTGTTTTACTTCATAGTATTTTATAGCTAAGTTTTTTCATTCTTGTTCTGTTATACCGTTCAATTTAAAGGGTTTGTTGTGGATTAAGGATAACTAAATAATCTATATAGTGTTTATAATGTTTATAAATGTTTCGTTATATTTACTGGTATTTAATATACATATAAATTAATGCCGTTGTTTGCAATTATAAGGTAAAAGGGTGTTTTTGGAGTAAAATCAGTTTCTGTTTCATGAGATTACTTCCTCTTTTTGACCGGGTTACGTTTCAGGTAGCTTAAACTCTAGGGGCGAGGCTTCTAAACCGGGGTGTTTTTAGGGGCGTATTATTCAAACGACGATTGTTTTCTTCCGCCTCATTTATCAACATGCGATCTTTCGTACGATGGGATTGGCGGAATACGAATGTTTCATAAATCACAGGTGAGCTCTGTCGTAAATTGATTTGTGCGCTCGGATCTGCGCTCGTTTCTACGTTAGATTGATAAATGAGGCCCATTATGTTTTAGGGATGAAAACACAGACACAGCCAGTCTGAAACATGATTTCATGTCATTATGAAACTGAAAGTGTGTTATGCTGATGGAACCAAGATGGATCTGAGGGAAAAATGACTGCAGTTCAGTTCAAAATCTGCAAACCGGGAGTAATAATATGATATAGCCTACTGCACAAATCACTTTAGCTGATAAACATGACTTAATATTCACCAATGTGATCTTCCCAGCCTTCAGGCATTATGAAAACATGTCAGTAGATCTAAATAGAACAGAATGAAACGAAAGTGAAAATTAAGGGGCTTAAAATTCTGTTTTACATATTTCATATATTTCTGTTCACTTGATAATTGTGCAAAATTATAATGATTTGCTGTTTTTACAGGTTGTGCAGCTCCGCTAAGAACAGAACAACAGAGGACAATGGTATAAAACATTCATTCAGACATTTCATCATCTAAAAAATGCATCTAAAACCATTTTATTTATTTATGCATGTATGTATGCATGCATGCACATTTATTTATTTATTTATTGCGCTAGACAAATGCTTATAAAACTTTATTGTGAATGTGTCTGATAATCTCATACAGGCTGAGAATCTGCGTCACAGATTTAACAATGCAGGTAAATCTTATATTAACCACAGAAACGCACATGACATGATCACACATAGTAAGCTCTTCCTGTGTTGTCCTCTCTCTTCCTGTTCAAACTCCTGTAGCAGCACCACAGCAGAACAATGACAACATTAACATCGTCCTTCTGGGGAAAACCGGAGTTGGGAAAAGTTCATCAGGAAACACCATCCTGGGAGAGAACAGATTCACGTGTGAAAGAAGTCTGTCTGCTGTTACACGTCTATCTAGTGTTGAGAAATCAGTGATCGAGGGCAGATCTGTGTCTGTTATTGACACTCCTGGGTTTTTTTGTACTAATCTTTCCCGTGAGGAGTTGTCGAGGGAGTTTGCGAGAAGTGTGTTTCTTTCTGCTCCAGGAGTTCATGCCTTTTTATTTGTTGTGCCGTTTGGCAGGTTCACAAAGCAGGAGGAAGACATACTGAAAAAAGTGAAAGAGGTTTTTGGTAAAGATGTGCTGAAGCATGTTATTCTCCTCTTCACATACGGGGATGAATGTATCAGAGAGAGAATGCAGGCAGAGATTGATGGGAATGAAGTTGTCAGTAGAGTCGTTCATAGCTGTCATGATTATCATGTCCTCAATAACAGAGATCTGACTGACAGACAGCAGGTCAGGGATCTACTGCAGAAGATTGACACGATGACAGAGAAGAACCAGGGCTACTACACCAATGAGATGTATGAATGGGCACAAAAGACAACATGGGAAAAATTCTGGAAATTACTTAAAGACTTTTTTTATGCTGTAATTGCCTTTTTTCAGAACCTGGCCAAAAGTTTTGATATTAGCCACTGGATAGAAAGAATGGCTCCGTACATGAGACTCTAAAGAACGAAGAATTCAATTCTTTGCTTTTGATGTATTTCGTAAAACATGGTTAAATATAACCTAAATGTGGGTGACAGTCTACTCTGCTTATGAGGGGAAATTATGTATCAGAGCAAAATGAGAAATTAATTAATTGATGTAACAGAAGAATTATCTGTGTGTGAACTGAAAAGTTTGGTAACACTTTATTTTAAGGTGTCCTTGTCACACTACAATAATAATTACATGCAAGTAACCCAAACCCTAATCCTAACCCTAACCATATAAGTACATGTAGTCAATTAATATTACTCAGTACTTTAATGTATGAAGTAATACTGTAAACAAACAAGGACTCCTTAAAATAAAGTGTAACCAAAAGTTTATTATATTTTTCAAACAGAATAGGTATACAAGATACTTTATCTTTAGATGATTCATTTATTAATAAGAGTCTTGTGTAAATGGATCCTTTCTGAACTATGATTACAAAAAAAAAAAAAAAAAAAAAAAAAGTCTTACAGCAGACATTTCATGACTTAATGCATGTTCAGCCAGCACCTATTAACAGCATTTTCTGCATTATGCAAAATATAGCCCAGCAGGTTAAGTTTTGCCTATTAAGTCATTAGAAAATAACTTTTCTGTAAGAAACATTTTACTAATATTCTGAAATATAATTTAATAACTGTCAAAAGGTTACAGAAAATAATCTGCTCTGTTACTCTGTGTGCTTTTAGTTTTTTTTTTTTTAAGCTTAGTGATTTATTATGTTTAATGGACATTTTATTCAGAGTGTAATTTTCATATATGTACCGATATGTTTATGGAATTCATTATACCTATTCAAGTCTGACAGATACTGAGAAATGCATAACATCTACTTAATAATAAACACTGATAAGAACTTATTGTAATGTCACTTTATTTGAACCTTTTTATTATTTTCGTAGAAACATTTTCACTCAGAAATTGCTAGTGAATTTCACAAAATATTACAAAAAAATGACAAGTGAGACAGTAATTAAAGACATTTTAAGATGATTTTAGTCAAAATGGCTTAAATCATAAATGAAACCACTAGTAACATAATTTATTAGTTTATCACCTTTGGCTAATAGGTGGCACCATGGGCGGCGCTAGGGAGGGGCTAGCAGGTGCCCCAGCACCCCCATAGTGTTACGGGTGTGTGGTTGTGGTGAAAACAAAAATGAAGGTAAATAAAAGACGGGAGAATCAAACGGCTTCAACACACTTCTCCATTTATTTAAACTCAAGAACGGACAAACAAAAAGGGAGAACTGAGGACTTATAAAGGAACAGGAACAAAAGAGCAAACAACGTAATTAAACTCAAGTGGGGACAATTACAGATAATTAACAAATGAGGACCGGAACTAAACCAAATAAGGACAACGGGGATTTCAGACAGGCAGACACGTTACACATAGCACCCCCATAAAAAATGAAATAAAATAAAAACATTTGACTCATGCATAACTACTGCAATGCAATATAGGCTACAACGTGACTTGATTTGTAGTTGCATGTAATGTCAGCATTTTATTTTAAAAATGGATCGGTTCAATTGTGCCAAGTAGGCCTGCCCCCGACTAAAGATTTTTCTAGTCAACTAGTTGCAGATTTATATTAAATTGATTTGTATAATAACCTAAACCATCCTTTAATATAGGCATTTAGGCGTATTATAGCCTATTCTGCGCTCAAGCGCAGATATAAAGCTTGCCGCAAAGCACCGGCTGAAGTAATGATTATGAATGCATCGAAAAAAGAAGACGTTTTAATTATTTATTAATAAGTGCTTTCTCAGTCAGTGTCGGCTGGAAAGATGAAGTTGCCGAATGCCATTATATGCCTGACTCGTTTGAGTTTCAGTTTTTGCTCTTTTCCTCGCTTTCATTCAGTTTTAAATAAATTGTAAATCCTCCGTGCACACTTTACTTTCACTTTCAAATTTGCGGCAATTCGGCATCAAGCAGTTGTTTGTTTTTAGTTTGAGTTTTCCCACTTTCCTTTGGTTAAATAGCTTGTAAAAGCACCTTGCGCATTTTACTTTCACTTTTAAATTAGCAGTAAATTCGGCATCAATTGCTTGAGTTCAATTCAACCAACAAAATACAAAGTAGAACATATAACTTTTATTAACAAAACGAATAAAAATACGCCATGCTATATGCCTAATATAAAATAACAAATAACTTACAAATTTTAAATAGGTATACAAAACTGAAAATCAGTAAAGACAAATAATTATAAAACGTAGAATTAGCAAAACTATTAAGAAAGTTTGGAGGCACGGACTGCATACACATTGATGTAAAATAATGAGGGGGGGGGGGGGATCACACAGTTTAAATAAAATAAAAATCAGCAAATACTGTGGAACCAAATAAATGAGAAACGAATGTTAAAAAATAAATAAATTAAAAAACTTCCAATATTAGGCTAAATGGCAGGTCAACAGGCTTTTCCAAAATCCAAAATATTTTTAAAACGGGAGCTTTTACATTTCGTTTTGAAACTCTTCTGCCATCGTCTTGTCTGTCTCACCTCACTCTTCTCGACAGTCAGCTCCACTCACTCTCCTCACGTGATAAATTAAATCTGATCTGTGACGCGCGACTGTAGTTCGTTCGGTGTGCTGCATTGAGCAAATTTATTTGTTATGTCTGTGAACTGGTTCATTGTTGTGAAATGCGCCTATATAGCGATTTTATTATTCATATAAAAAATAATAACAACAAAAACATGTTTTGGTCATATTTACTCTTAATTGCCCAGCTCCCCCTGTCATTGATCTAGCCCCCCCTCACCACCTGCGTTCAAAATTCTCTGGCGCCGCCCCTGGGTGGCACTATGTTAAAATATATTTAAATATTTGATTTTGGCCGCTTTTTAATATTTTTCACATATATTAACTATATGTATGTGGCCCGGCGAGATGCGTTTCACTGATGACACCGGACACAGGATAAAATATTAACGGGGTTTTTTTATTCCCAGACTGCACTGAAAGCAGTGCAGCATTAACTATGCAAAATAAGGATGAAAGTAGAAGAGATAAAGATGGTATATAAACTTAAAGCTTGTTTCTTTTTACAATCAACTGTGTCACTCTTTGTTTGTTCTCAGTAACAACATTAGCCAACATAGACAACGGTAGCAGCCACACATTCTGGAAAACAAATTCACACAATTCTAGTATTTGTAAACACAGAAAACCAAATAAACTGCTCAGATTAAGTGACAAACACACGAAACAAAACCAGAAAATCACATTCAGTATAAATCAATATCTTTCACAACTTTGTCAGTAAGTGAATAAACATTGGTTAACTGCACAATTGAAATTAAACAATGCAAACTTACGGTTCATCATCACTCTACACAGCATTAACAAATTTCGCAGCGAATGATGACCTCAATTTCCCTTCTGATGCGTCACGCTCACTCCAGAAACACACAGAGGGCCTACGGAGCACTTTTCTCCCCTCTTGAATCAACAAAATTAAATCACATATCAATGACACTGATACACATCCAATTATACACAAAATTACCCTTCATAATCACTCTGATATTGATGATATCTCATCACTTACGCTTCGAGGGAATTCACAGAAATGTGTCTCGACTGAAATCACCACCAATACCCAGCCATCCAATCACGACAGCACTGAGAAAGAGGTCGCAACTCACTAACGGTGGATATTTCGCAATATTTCGCGAGTGTTACTGATTTAATCAGCAATACTTCACAACCGCGTGAGCACTAGCCAAAACCCGCGCGGTGAATCTCTCGGTTTACGTAACTCTCGTGGCACTTCAGATTCACATTTCTTAAAGGGCCAGTGTCACTCACATCAGTGCATGACAAAAGTACTAAAACACATGATTTATGCATTGCACAACTCTGGTCATGTAATCTGTCTCTTTATTGACAGTGACTTTTCGCTTGGTTACATGTAAATATATTTTTATTGTAAATATTTACATATATGTATTTCCTTTATATGTAAATACATTTAGATATCAGACTATGTAAATACATTAATTTGCAATATATGTCCATATATTAATTTCTAATATTTGTTAACATATTACATTTCTGTACATGTAAATATATTAGATTTCTATAAATGCAAATATATTTTAAAACATTAAAATATTCAACTAAACAAACTTAAAGTTTGAGTAAACAGGAATATAATCTATGAAACATGTTTATGTAAATAAATTAAATCTCCACACATATATGGTTTCATTATCGAGATTATAATTTGCCCCTTCATAATAAATAATATGTCTTATGTGTTTATTTATGTGAACGCGTGCCTTCTAATGCCTGATTCTAATATCATTTAAACACTGGAGCGGAGGGAGTTGCCATGGAAACGGGGCGACACAAACATTTCATAAAACTGTTGTTGACACTTCTCTTATGCCGAGTTCACACTGCACGATTTTCAAACTCGTTGGATTGCTGTTGTTTTCACACTGCGTGACTATCTGGGGTATAATTCAGTCGCCGCTGTTCACATTGCACGATGGATTGGCGACAGGGGCTTTCACATTGCACGATTTCACAATAGGAAGAATTGCCGACAACTCCGCAAACTACGTTTCACAACAAAAGGTCTGACGCACTGCGTGCACTGCGTGCGTCAGACCGTTGTTCTCAAGCGAGACTGGAAGTATTAAAAAAATATAGCCCGCAAATGGTCTGTGCGCTGATTTCCAGCTACAAAAACAAAAACAGATTATGCAGGAGGGAGATGCAGGGAACAGGGATTGTGTTCTGCAAAGAGTGGTACATAATAATTTGCAGTAACTGTTATGCTGATGTTGCGGCTGGTCAAGCGTTTGTGCTTGCTTCTGTATGATATAATTGTACATATTAAAATACTGATATGGTCTATAACTCCTCACTGAACTTCCCTCTGCCCTGTATCTTTGTCTCTCATTGGCTGAAGGACATCGTGATGTAGTTTTCAGTCAGAAATCATTGCACACAGCAGGATTGTGAATCGCCAACAGCTCCAGATATTTAGCATGCCAAATATTTCACAGGCGTCTGCGACGTGTCGGCGATTCCCTCAGATCACGTCTTTGATTATTCACACTGCGCGATTGTCACTCGCGTGAACGAGCTCCGATTTGCCTCCGATGTCGGGCATTTGTCGGCGATTTATCAAAACCTCTCGGCAAGAGAAAAATCGGGCTAAAATCGTGCAGTGTGAACTCAGCATTACATGTATTTGACTCGCTTCTGTTGTTTATTTACTTTATAGAAATGGTTAAATGTCTTCGAAAACGTCAGTTATCATTTCTACCGTTTTCAGACTGGCTAACTATATATTGTGCTCTTATTTATGAAAGTTTGGGTTTTTAATAAAATCTTTATGTGCAGATGAGAGCTTTTGGACAGTTTTGTTAAGGTTTTGCTGGTAATTTTTCAATGGATGATTAGAAATTGCTTAATTTATTTAACCTACACTTATTCTGCCATCCAAAGGCAATGCGCAGTAACTACACATCTGGTCAAAATTGAGTTAAGTCCTAAAATGGGCTTTGTGACGTCTGTCTTGTGACAAAGTATCCTGGTTCAATTTTGTCCCATTTCAGAGAAACAGGAGTGTCAAAATTGCAGTAACTACAAAATCCAAGCTAATACCAAGGCAAACCGTTTTCCCTTTTGATACTGCGCGGTCTGCCTTAGTATCCCGCGGTCAAATGATGGTTGAACTCGCGTTAAAACGGAAATATCCAAAGACAGTTGGGAAGATAGCAACATAACCCCTAGCAAGGCAAATGACAGATTTATAATCAGTTAACATTAGCAAATTAAAGCCGCTAGCAAATTAAACAGCCTACCTGGACTGCTCCATATCTACTCTGACAACATAATGATAATCTGATTTATAATCACCTTGATGTTTGTTGATTCGGACATCTCTCCACGTTTCAGGCAGTTTATCAAATTGTAGTAACTAATCCAATTGTAGGGATTATTCCTTCAAAAGTTATCTGGCTCCGGTAAAGTTATATAGGCTAATTCAATAAAGAACCGTTCTGTATAAAAGTTATACTGAACGCAGTTTGTCCCCTATTCACAAGCATACGCCATATGATATGAGTGCCAGACCATGCAAATAACAAATTCTTAATTGATAAGTAATCATTCGTTTTGCACAAAAAACTGTTTCATTTGTTAATATAGCCGTTCGAGGAAGGCTTTATGACCAAGCACGCTGACTGCAATTCCCCTCACCGTCCGCGTTTTGATCTCTGCAAATCAGTTTGGGTGAATGCAACGTGATTATCATGAGCACAACATCCAGCTAGGCAAGAAAACATGCAATCTACCTGAGGGATGAATTCTTTGACTATTTCACCAGCCAGTGGTTTGTGTGTAATGCGTGTGGCATTTTTTGTATGACATTACAATTCATTTTAGAAAAAATGTACTTCACGAGTTCGCACTTGAGTATAATCAACTGAGTAAAGTTAAGCATGTTTGGCTTGCTGTCCAAAAAGAGGGCTCCGAGCTCAGCAAGACTCCCAGGCCCGGGGCTCTCTCGAGGGGTCCGAGTTCGGCGCTCGACCCGGCCTAAAAAGTACCCCCCCCAATATTTGTACAGTACAAATATTTTGAGCATCCCTTATTCTGTCCCTTATTTTCCTGTAAAGAATCACAATTATCCCTTATTTTCCTTTTATGGCATCCCTAGTTATATTGTTTGGCAAAGCTTGAATTGTTTTAACTACTTGGTCTGTAATTAATTACTTTTTAAATAAAATGAGAAAAACACTCTTTGTGGTGAAAGGAGCATTGCGATAAGATGATCTTGTGGCTTACCTCTGAGCAATTTTAACATTCACAACATGCAAACATCAGTAAAACTATTAAAGTAATTAAAAACAATCAACATGTAGTAAGAAACACAACAAGAAAGCTGGATGAACACATTTAGTTTGTAGATACTGCACTTTGCGTTTTAGTTGTGTAAGGTCATCCAAAAGCAGAGTGCAGTATCTGCATTTTGGTGGTCAAAGGTCACATCAGTAGTCATGGTTTTTATCTATAACAAATTTTATCCTAAGGAGGCTTTCAATGAATGCATTGCCACTAGTGTACCCACAACATGTTTGACTGGCTGATGTAAAAACTTTAAAGGTATTTTTCTCAGTTTCAGTGTTTGCGTAATTACTGCACTTTGCCTTTGTAGGGCAGTATACACCTATGCTGTTTACCGGTGACGTAACGTTATCAAGGAGCTCGAAAATTGGCTGAAAACTAATCTAAAGTTGTTTTGATCTTTTATGGTAAACAAATATCGATAAAACTGTTTTGTAATTTCAGGAGTGGCAAAATAACCCTTCTACAACAGAAGGGAATAACATTTCTGAAAGGAGCTGCTAACAGAGATGTAGGAAACATAGTAAGCTGAAAAAAGTTCATTACATAACTTCATATGCATTTTTCACATATTTTCACAACATTTCACCTATATCACGATGAATCTCTTATTTGCTTTTGGAAAAATACACCTTTTTGATTTATTACAATTATTTTAAGAAGGTTTTGACATCCTGACTTGAGTGAAACTATATGATAAATATTAAATGAATAAGTAAACCTAAAACATAAATTCTGTTATCTTAAGAAATACGATAGTCCATTCTATAGAGACTGTGTCTGTTCCCCAAATACTGAGAACAAATAATGTTTATTAAGGTATCTAGAAAAATTCTGCACACTCTTTCAGTTTAAACCTACATTAAAAACATTCCTTTTTAGCCAAGCATTCACAAAACATGTCATAACCTTGTACTCCATTGATGAAATGGAGATGATGAAATGGAAATGCACATGATAATCTTTTGCCTGAAATAATATGAACAGCAGCTATGCTTATGCTTCTCCCTTTGCCTTCCTGTTTCTCCGAATGTCCATCCCAGGGTTATTAGAAACTGCACGGCACCAGGACTTGTGAGGACTTCAGATGATGCCAATACTCAAAAAGACCTTAGATGATGGCAACTATAGACAGACATACAAACTACCTACCACCAACAGCCTAGGAAGTCTGGGTTAAAAGATGGCTGCAGCTTGCCAGAGATGGGATGGAGGCCGTCGGCTTTGCAGAAATTTGTTGTGCTCCTCTGGTTAACAATGTATCAGTTCAGTCAGAATAGTTGAATGTATATACTTTATTGGAATTCTGTATCTGTATTTATTTGTATTTGTTTTATATCTATATCTATACCTGCATTTGCATTTATCTGATTTCTCTCTCTATGTATATTTTTTTTAAATATCTGTATTTGTCTAATTTTTATATTTTAATAAAGCAGTTAAGACTATATGAGTGCTTTCTTTATTCTAGATGAATTGCATATGTTTTTGTATCTAGAAGGGGTAAATGTGGGCCATATCTAACCCAGAAGTCTGCCACAACTGGACCAGATCTGGGCCACATCTCAGAAATGGCGTGGGTGACATCTGGGCCAGATGTTGCCCATGCCATTTGTGAGATGCGGCCCAGATCCGGTCCAGTTGTGGCTGACTTCTGTCAGCCAGACTCAGGTTGAGTCATCGCCGTCATTCCACGCGATATGTGGGCCAGAAGAATGTGGGAGATGTGGGCCAGAACTGGGCCAGATGTCATTTGCTATCTGGGTATAAGACCTCTCAGGCCAGTTTTACTAAACAGGGCAAATTTCGCAATTGCAAAACAGTG
This sequence comes from Acrossocheilus wenchowensis, assembly GCA_029620275.1. NCBI lineage: Eukaryota > Metazoa > Chordata > Actinopteri > Cypriniformes > Cyprinidae > Acrossocheilus > Acrossocheilus wenchowensis. Next base: position 47,711,246 of record CM056135.1, read on the forward strand.
CTGATGGGTGTGGAAATTTCTGTGGGTGATTTACTAACAACGGGCAAATTAAAGAACACAGACGCAACACCTCATTTACATATCAACCAACGGAATGTACCAAGCGCAGTGCAAATTAGTGTAGTCGCAAATAAAGAATAAAGAAATAAAGAAGCCACAGTACAAAAGAACCGGAGGCCAAAAAATGAAAGGTTGCAAAAAGTTTTGATAGGCCTGGTATTGCGTGACTCCTATAGTTGAGGGTTCCAAGTTACTGTATCTTTTATTTCCTGAAGCAAGTTAAACGTAACATCGTCTGGCAAACGATATGTTCGGATAATGTGTTCTTCTTGCATTCCAAATAAATTAATACATGTGTAAAAAATCATCTCCCTTCTACCACACGCTCTCTGTTCTCTGCGGTGCCTTCTCCTAGCAACAACAATTGCAGCCATTTCAAGCGCAAAATAGTTTGACATGCTTTTTTATGGGTTAAATAATGCAGCAATTACCAGTAATTTGACAAGCGCAAACGTTAGTAAATCTCGTTCCATGATTCATTTGAATGCTCTCCTCCCATAAATTTTGTGTCCACACCTTTTCAGCACTAATTCTTTACTGCGTGTCTTCAGAAAATCCTGACAGTACTATTTTAATGCCAAAAGAGGTTTGTGCTTGCACAAGCTCTTAGTAAAACTGGCCCCTAGTGTGAAGGCCACATTTGTTCAAAGATCTGTGCTTCTATGTGCTCAAGTCCACCAAACAAGGATGCTGAGAAGGTAATCGGGTATCACTCTTTTTTCTTTAACCTTGTATGTCTTTATTTACTGTTTTAGTAATTAATTGATTGCTGTTTTGGGAGAAACACAGTTAGACTCCATAAAGAGACCAGTGAAGATCATTGACAAGGAGTCCAATTTGAAGTTAGCTAGCATAGGTTAAACAATAAATAAATAAATAATAATTCCATTCAAAGTTGAGTTTTGTCAGTTTGTCACTGAATCAGAATAATATATCCACACATAGCTTTACAGAAATGACTTGTCTCATACAGAACAGCAGAAGTGGGTAGGTAAGAAGAAACATCAAGCATAAAACTCTTTATACAGAAAATAACTCTGGATTAATTAGATTCTATAATGATCAAATTACTTAATTACAAAACAAGTGCATATTTATGCTAAATAAGTGAACAATGTCAATGTATTCCTGGCATGGGTCGTAACTCCTAATCACCTCTCAGATACCAAATATAGACATACTAAAACCAGAATAGATGCTCCACAGCCAAGAGTCACATGATTTTTTTATTGGCATGCCAATCAGACCTTTGATCTTCAGATCTTCAAGGTGTTGGTGATATAATGGTGAACATTTCAGGTATGCTTTATTTTTATATATATATATGTGTGTGTGTGTGTGTGTGTGTGTGTGTGTGTGTGTGTGTGTGTGTGTGTGTGTGTGTGTGATGGTTTTACTAACCATATAAGTGTACTGTTGTGTTAAAGGTTTCTTTAGTGAGCCATCAAAATATAATATTAAAATAATTATTGACATGTTGAAAAATGCTAAAACATAAAACACATTTTTAGTTGTAGAAAAAAAAACAAGCAAAAAAAACAAACAAAAAAAAAAAGACCTGCAGATAGATTTTGTAAGAATCAAGAAATGTTAACCTGTAAAAGAAATCTCTTTAACAATGTGCTGTATACTGTGTTGGCTGTTATATACAGCTGTTGGATTTTAGTCAGTAGCTACTTGGTGTTTTGTTCACTTATTCATATTTTAAAATTTTCAATATATATTCTTCGAAAACAGGTCATGTCATGTTTGTAGTTGTGATTGTGATTGTGTTTTCAGAAACGCATTGTAGGACACATTTCAGGAGATAAAATGCAATTGTTAGATAGCCTGTGGTAAACAGACATGAAAGTAAAGAAAATGTTCCCATGTTTCCACAAGCGGATTTTATCTCTGTGTTTCAGGGTTCAAAGTTCCAGGTGGTTCAATAAAAGGCTCTTCAATCGACGCATGAAATGGCGGACAATACAGGTAAGAATTCTACAAAACATTTAAAATGCTTGTTTAATGTTTCTTCCCTGATTTATCTCTGTGAAATCCCACTATTGGCAAAAATGTACAGTGCCTCATTTTTTCTCTCTCTCTTTTAAATGTGTGAAGATTAAATTTCATGAGTAATGGTGTCGTGCAAACCGGGAAATTAAAGGAAAAAAGTGTTAAATTATTTAATGTAGTAAGAAACATCAAAGACAAACCACCAGCATTAATAAAGTGCAATTAATTTACTAAAATGTCAAGTTCCAGTGAGTTTTGTGTTTGTAGGCTTGTAGTTGTTACATTTACTGACTTTTATCATGTGGATTGCCATTTTCTCTCTGTTTGCACCACTGTGGAAATGAAGGAAATGAGGAAGCTGACTCTGCTGCAAAAGAAACATTATTGTCAGATCTTGAAATTTGTGCAGTACCTATGGATTTAAAACCAATTATTTGTTCCTATGTTAATAACAAATGGCAAATAGAGTGGGATCTACGTGTATATACAATGAATAAACTCTATGAACTTAGCCCCAATGTTGGAGAAATAATTTTCTATCAATTTTCCAACCGATTAAGCCAAATTGTTTATACCCGCTATAGAATAGGTCATTCCAAGATGGCACACAAGTTTTACTAGGAGTAAGAATACTACTAGGGATACTAGGAGAAGATCCTCCAACATTTTCTCTCTGCTGAAACCCTTTATCCATGAAGCATGTTTTATTAGATAGTGCTGGTTTTAACTCTGTGAAAAAAAAAAAAAACGTTTTTATTCAGTTAACTATTTTGAAGAGATTTTTAACAGAGTTAAGTTAAACACAGTTTTAGAATTTTTAGCAAAAAATAAATTGTAAAAGCATCATATAATTCAGCCATACATTTTATTGCCATGAAAATATCCACAGAAGCACTGGGTGTCAAGATAGCTATGGGTTTCATGTTTTTTTGTTTGTTTGTTTGTTTGTTTTGAGGTGGTGGGCAAGGTGTAAATTGCCTTTCATATCCACCTTATTTAAAAAGCAAAATATGGAGGTGTGAGTGACAAACAAACAAACAAATAAATAAAATGACAATAAAAAAGTTATTTTCATCAGTCCAGTGGAACCAAATTAAATTGGTGTATATATAAAATACATATTTTACAGATATTCAGCTAAAATGTAGAGGTAATGTTAACGGAGTGTCAGGGTGATCTGTGGTACCCCCTCCAGCTGATGCACCCTAGACAACCACCTATAAATGTCCCTGCTCACTAATACCTGCTCACTGTTTTCTATTGCTCCTGCTTTTGTTACAGGAATAAGGAGGAAAAGAAGTGGAAGTCGTGATCGACCTACCAGTATGTGAATCTATTACGTATAACAAATGATAACGAATGATTGCATAATTGCATTTGTATATACAGTATGTGGCAAGCTGTGACTACTTTTTGTATTTTATTTTATTTTTTTAACTGGGTATGCTGAATGATCCCCCCCCCCCCCCCCCCCCCCCCCCCAGTGAAATAGATTAAAATCTTTCACCTAGATGATGCTACTCCATCATCAGACCATGTAAAATACCAAAAATTAATAAATTTTTTAAAATATTGCCAAATAAAATGCTGCAACATGTAAACAAAAATAAAATCAGAAAAGTGACAAGCATAAAGACAACAAAAGGAACAATGAAACTTCATGTAGTAGGGTGTCGTGTCGTGCTTTAAAAGCTAGCAATGCATTATCCAGCTTATACCATGGTCATTTGCCAATATTGATTAGTTGGGATAGTTCACCCAAAAATGAAAATTATGTCATTAATTACTCACCCTCATGTTGTTCTAAACCTGTAAGACCTTCGTTCATTTTTGGAACACAAATTAAGATTTTTTGATGAGATCCAAGAGCTCTTTGACCCTCCATAGACAACAAGGGTACTACCATTATTAAGGCACAGAAACATAGCAAGGACATCAATAAAATAGTCCATGTGACATCAATAGTTCAACTGTAATTTTACGAAGCTACAAGAATACTTTGTGTGCCCAAATAAAACAAAAATAACGACTTTATTCAACAATTCTTCTCCTCCTTATCCAGTCTGCTGTGAAGAGCCTCCATTTTGGAGAGTATCATGACGCATACATGCACTTCTGCTTCGTGTAAACAATGCATGCACTTGCTGACCCATGCTACCAGCCTAGCTTTTTGGTGTCTTCTTCTAAAAGTGATGTTTGACAAATCCTAATCTACCCTTAATGCTGTCACACACTGGACAAGAATCACAGTGCTGCACTGCACCACACTTAAAAGTTGAACACATTGTTTTCTATGAGCGTACGGACACCGGCTGCGCCACCGGCGACTGTCCACGCATCCCAGCTACGTGGCGCTGCACTTCTCGTCCGGTGTGAGTGACTTTCAGAAACGTAAATACAAAACAGCGCAGCGAGTGTGACTGATGTCACCAAAATAAAACATAGCTAAATTTAAGTCAAATGAAAATCATCATCACATATGCATCATCACACAATCGATCTGTGCACAAAACCAACAAATGTAATGTGTGTTTAATGTAAGCCAACACATCATGACAGCGCTCACAGCAAAACAAATGACAACTTCACAGCAAAACAGACACTTCATGAGAAAACAAACACTGTTTCTAATAAATAATATTATTAATGTCACAGCGGCCCAGTAAATATCCTCACTTAGATTATTTGCAGCTTCCATAATGACGTGAATAACAGCTAGTTCGTTTATTAGCTTATTTTTATTTTATTTTTTTTCGATAACAAATGAAAAAAATCGGCTACTGAAATCTGGCAGCAACAGTACATTATTTTCTGCTTGGGTGAGCGATTCCCAAACAACTTACTTTGCACATGAAATCAACAGTATGCCAACAAACCAATGAGAATGTGCAACAATCTTGATAAGTCATAGCAATAGAGTGGAGACGCCAAAGCTGATGTGAATTTGTATGTATAGTATATTTGTTTACCAATTCTAAATTTTCCCCTTTTTCCTATCATGTTTTTCAGTGTCACTACAACCATGTAATAAAACAGATCTGAACCTAGTGTTGTGTGGAAGTGAAGCAACTCTGAATGCTGTATCAAAATGTTTCAGGGAAGAAAAAACACTTTCTTCATCACATCAAAGAGAGTTTAGATCTGTTTGTATAATGGATGAGAAGCTTCATGGACGACAAATCACTCTGGTGAAGCTTCCAGCTCTCAATCGGCTCTCTGAGGATGAAGTGAGGCGTCAGACTCTCCGCTGTCTATCTCTCTGCGATCCTGGAGTTCATGCTTTCCTCATCATTGTACCTGTTGGTGCACTTACTGATGAAGACAAAGCAGAAATAGAGAAGATCGATCAACCCAGAATCTCAGAGATTAATCAGACTCTGTGGAGGTCAGTACAGAGTGATGGGGTTAAATGAACCTGAAAACTCGAGACCAATCCCAGAACTGCTGGATTATATAGATCACATGAACACTGAACCATATTCACTTCTGATGTATGTGAAAGCTCAAGAGAACAGAGTCAGACATGAAACAGAGAAGAAATATCAAGAAGAACTGAAGAGAATGAAGAACAAAATCAAAGAGTTTCAGTTAGAGGGTGAGTGTGTAATTTTCATAATGAAGTTCAGTCATGAAGCTTTAAATTGATTGTCCTACATACATGTAGGACAATACTTGTCCTACATTTTTGGTCACAATTCTCTCTTTGACAAACCCTAAATATTCATCTGATCACAGTAGGCTATAAGCAATTAAAATATTGCATACAATCAAATGGTAAATAAACCAAGATGTCTTATAAGATAGATATATCTTCATACAAGCTAGTAAATGTATTTTGGTGTCACTGGCAGGAACATGTGTCCTCTTCTGCAAATCTGACTACAAAACAATTGACAAGAGCAGTGACAAAAAAAAAAAAAAAAAAAAAAAAACATATATATATATACACACACACACACAAACACACACACAAACACACACACACCGCCAACTCACCTCTGTCCCAGCAGTTTTCCAGCATCCCTCCTCCACCCCAACTCCTCACTCTTACCTCTGAGAAATACTGAAAATATTGTTATAAATTGTAGCAACACCTCCCCCTTTACCTTTTGGACGTGGTTCATGTTTTTAACCGTAATCTTGGGGTGTAGACTCGTTTAAAGTAATGTAATCATCTGGTTTTAGCCAGGTTTCTGTCAGACAAAGCACATCTAGTTTATGGTCAGTGATCATATCATTTACAAAAAGTGCTTTTGTAGAAAGGGATCTAATATTCAATAAGTCAAGCTTCTTCGTGTCTCTAGTTCTAAAACCTTCTCTGTCAGCCTAACTATTTCCCTGCATTTATCACATGTGAATCCCTTGCGAATCCCTCGCTGCTGACAGAGACAGATAAACTGAACATTTGGCAAACAGTGCAAACAACAATAGCAGGAGAAGAAGCCATTATTCACCATGATTGATGAATGATACCAACTTAACTTACCACTGTTGTTTGATGAACTTGTGAAAAATGAAGCGAGAGAGAAATGAAAATGGAGTGAAAGAAAAAAAAAGAAAACAATAATAGGCGCAAATAGAAACGCAAATGGAACCGCGAGTGACAAGCTAACTGGCTAACGAATGCTAACTCGGTGCACTCACGGTTTTAAAACGCGAACGATCAAATTAGATTAGTTTGAAAGATAACACCAGAAATATGGTGAGAATTAAGTTGTACATTATCACTTTAAACAACAGGGAGTGAAAGTAAGGTAGAGATTCAATAAAAAGCGAAGCTACACGGAGCTACAATCGCAAACCTCTCAGCAGCACGACAGGAACAGACTGAAGCAATCGAAAAATTGGTATGTTTCATCGGGTCGCGAAGAAATATAGAGCTGAGTATCATCAGCATAACAGTGAAAGCTAGAACCAGGGGCGCCTTCATTACTTCAGTCTTCAGTGTCCTTCAGAAATCATTCTAATATGCTGATTTGCTCCTCAAGAAACATTTCTGATTATAATCAATGTTAAAAACAGTTGTGCTGCCCAATATTTGTTTGGAAAATGTGATACATTACTATAATATTCAGTCTGGGGTAAGATTAAAAAAATATATTAATTAATACTTTTATTCAACAAGGTTGCATTAAATTGATTTAAGTGACAGTAAGCAATTTATACTTATTACAAATTATTTATATTTCAAATAAATGCTGTTCTTTAACTTTGTATTCATCAAATAATCCTGAAAAAGTTAAAGTATGTCAGTTTCCAAAAAAAAAAAAAGTTTTCAGCACTGATAATAATAAGAACCATTATTAATATAATTGAGCACAAGTAATGACTGATAATAATTAAGTAGCAAATCAGCATTAGAATGATTTCTAAAGGATCATGTGACACTGAAGACTGGAGTATACTGAAAATTCAGCTTTTATCACAGAAATAAATTACATTTTAAAATATCTTAAAAAAATACTTAAATGTAATATTTCATAATAGTGTTTTTACTGTCTTTTTGATCAGATAAATTCAGCCTTCTTTCAAAAAATAAATAAAAAGTCTTAATTATTTCAAACTTTCGACTGCCAGTGTGTATATAATATAATGCATGTGAACTAATTAGCAAACAATATTTTTTTTATTATAATATGTATCCTAATCACGGCAATTGCAAATGAAAATCTTCAGATTTACAGTGTTGTTGTGTAAGTTTGAGAATAATATTTTAGAGTTTTCTAAAACATTTTCTTAGACATGTGAAATCACGGAAGAAAGCCTAGATAGATATACAAACATTCACTCTTATCTCAAGTCTGCTGAAAACTGCTACGTTAATGTTTCTATGTAGGCCACATTGAGACAAATAACGAAAAGGCCAGTAGTTTACATCCCTGAAAATGAATGTCTGTCGTTGAACATTTTTTATCGTAAACTTGGTAAATATTGCTGAATTGTCTCGTCATGTTCAGCTGCTTATCTTACCTCAGCTCGCATTCAAGTGCTGCGCAGCTCAGCTTCTGTGAACAGTAGGCTAAATCCCACCTTCTTTGATTTGATTGGCTATTTCAAACATTTTGACATTGACGAGCGCTTTTGAGCCGCTGCACTGAGCCAGAACACGCTAAATTATTTAGAATGTTCGACTCAAGTGGGACATGTGGGCCATTTTTCCGGGCCTATGAATATAGGCTACGTACATTTACTATCATTCTTTATATATATTTACGCAATGGGCCAGCCCACATTGTACAGCGGCCCACCTGGAAAAGTCCCGGTGCTCCAGATGGCCAATCCGCCATTAAAAGATCCACAGAATTAAAAGTGACACCCAAGTTCTTTACATGTGTGTGGATATTTGCTTGTAGTGGTCCTAAAAATGTCTGAATCTAAGCAAATAAATAAATAAAAATAAAAAATCTAATAAATTAATTTTAAAAAATCTAAAAAAACAAACAAAAAAAAAAATATGGTGGAGCCAAATAAGACAACTTTAGTTTTATATTCGTTTAGCTGAAGAAAGTTATCACATATACAGCAGGTAAGGTAGGTAAGTGTAGTTGGGTGTTGTCTGCATAATGGTAGGGAATCTTGTAAAATTAAAAAAAAGAGCAGAGAGGGAACATAAACATATAAAGAAAATAAAATCAGTCCCAAAATGGAGCCATGCGGCACCCCCTACCTACACATCTGCAGTAGAATGGTTTATAAACCTAAAAAAATAATAAGTAGAGGACCTTTTTCAAGATTTTAAAGTGGCAACAATCAAACATTTTCGGCAAATGATCAGACAGGCCGGCATCCAAAACCTCAATATTTGATGTCGTAAAACCTGATGACAGTATGAGGTTAAGTGTATACCCCTGCTTATGTTTAGGACCATAAATTGTGTGAGCTTCAGGACCGTGCACAGACCTTTTAAGGGGCAGGTGCTAAAACTGAAAAAGAAAGATATTTTTTTAGCTATGCTGTTTTGTTTTATAAGCTAATTTGTATTATTTGGTTAACATGTTTATGTATGTCATTGAGAAGAGGGGAAGGTAAAGCAATGAGTCAAATATTTTTTACCAAGTTTTGAAATATAATTTAAATAATTATGTCCAACACAATTCCAGTCAAAATAGGAGATTATAAGAAACTAGCCATACCGTCACTATAGCATATCGAACATGTATCTTCCTACCTGGCAAAAACTTGATACTGTTGAGGACCAGAGATGTTGGTCTTATATGAAGGTCTAAAATAAGCCAGCAATAAAAAAAAAAAATACTAAAATATAGTGAAAATTAAATTTGCAGTAAAAACTTTGAATTGTACCAGAGCTCTCCCCTCCTAATCCTATATATATATATATATATATATATATATATATATATACACATACATACAGTATATACAGGTGCATCTCAATACATTTTTATATTTTATCATGCAGAATGGAATATTCTGTATTCTGTGTGTATATATATATGTATATATATATACACACATACAGCTGCATCTCAATAAATTGGAATGTCGTGGAAAAGTTTATTTATTTCAGTTTATTTATTTCGGCTACACAATCATGGGGAAGACTGCTGATCTGACAGTTGTCCAGAAGACAATCATTGACACCCTTCATAAGGAGGGTAAGCCACAAACATTCATTGCCAAAGAAGCTGGCTGTTCACAGAGTGCTGTATCCAAGCATGTTAACAGAAAGTTGAGTGGAAGGAAAAATTGTGGAAGAAAAAGATGCACAACCAACCAAGAGAACCCCAGCCTTATGAGGATTGTCAAGCAAAATTGATTCAAGAATTTGGGTGAACTTCACAAGGAATGGACTGAGGCTGGGGTCAAGGCATCAAGAGCCACCACACACAGACGTGTCAAGGAATTTGGCTATAGTTGTCATATTCCTCTTGTTAAGCCACTCCTGAACCACAGACAATGTCAGAGGCGTCTTACCTGGGCTAAGGAGAAGAAGAACTGGACTGTTGCCCTGTGGTCCAAAGTCCTCTTTTCAGATGAGAGCAAGTTTTGTATTTCATTTGGAAACCAAGGTCCTAGAGTCTGGAGGAAGGGTGGAGAAGCTCATAGCCCAAGTTTCTTGAAGTCCAGTGTTAAGTTTCCACAGTCTGTGATGATTTGGGGTGCAATGTCATCTGCTGGTGTTGGTACATTGTGTTTTTTTTTTTTTAAACCAAAGTCACTGCACCTGTTTACCAAGAAATTTCATGCTTCCTTCTGGTGACCAACTTTTTGAAGATGCTGATTTCATTTTCCAGCAGGATTTGGCACCTGACCACACTGCCAAAAGCACCAACAGTTGGTTAAATGACCATAGTGTTGGTGTGCTTGACTGGCCAGCAAACTCACCAGACCTGATCCCCCATAGAGAATCTATGGGGTATTGTCAAGAGGAAAATGAGAAACAAGCGACCAAAAAATGCAAATGAGCTGAAGGGCACTGTCAAAGAAACCTGGGCTTCCATACCACCTCAGCAGTGCCACAAATTGATCACCTCCATGCCACACCGAATTGAGGCAGTAATTAAAGCAAAAGGAGCCCCTACCAAGTATTGAATACATGTACAGTAAATTAACATACTTTCCAGAAGGCCAACAATTCACTAAAAATGTTTTTATTTTTATTTATTTTTTTTATTGGTCTTATGAAGTATTCTAATTTGTTGAGATAGTGAATTTGTGAGTTTTCACAATTAAAAGAACCAAAGACTTAGACTACTTCAGTGATTCATGATTGTGTAGCCTAGTGAACCAAACTGAGGGACCATTTTGAAGGCTCAGGAAACCTTTGCAGGTGTTTTGAGTTGATTAGCTGATTGGCATGTCACCATATTCTAATTTGTTGAGATAGTGAATTGGTGGGTTTTTGTTAAATGTGAGCCAACATCATTACAATTAAAAGAACCAAAGACTTAAACTACTTCAGTCTGTGTGCACTGAATTTATTTAATACACAAGTTTCACAATTTGAGTTGAATTACTGAAATAAATAAACTTTTCCACGACATTCTAATTTATTGAGATGCACCTGTATATACATATATACACAGAATACAGAATATTCCATTCTGCATGATAAAATATAAAAATTTCAAAGTGATCTGATTCTGTAATGTTTTTTTTTTTTAGTTATGACCCCTGGGGTCGACAAACGCATATATGCGTTTTGAGGCAGATTTTCCTGATAAGGCCGAAATGAGCTTGAATTTCTGTGCCATTTTTGATCGTACAGATAAGAGCAATACACCATTCGAATCTGTAAGGGGTCTACTTTTATTTGTATACACTCATAATAACAACTAAACTTTGCAACCTGATCTCACAGAATTCCGTGTAATGTTCACGGACTTAATTAACCTCCGAATCTGTGGTGGCATCACGGAATCGCCGAAAATTCCGTGATGGGCTCACAGAAGGCATCAGCCGTGGTCCATGCACGGATTCACTGGTTCAACACCAGCGCTGCATCGGACCACGTAAAAAGAGTGACTCCGATGCAGTTATACTTTCACTGGAGTACCTGACAGCCCCTACCCTAAACCTACCCAGTTCTGAACAATAATGATGACGATAAATTTCCCAGTATCGCGTCGGCATATTGATGCTAAGGGTTTCCGTGCGTGGAGCACGGCTGATGCCTGTCACTGACTTACATTGGTATCACTTCTGTGAGCCCATCACGGAATTTTTTCTGTGAGCCCATCACGGAATTTTCGGCGATTCCGTGATGCCACCACAGATTCGGAGGTTAATTAAGTCCGTGAACATTACACGGAATTCTGCGAGATCACGTTGAGAAAACAAACAGGGTGCGCTCTTATATTTACCGCCAGAAGACGTGCTGAGAGGAAAAAGAGTTATATTTACCTCAGAAACGCGCTGAGACGAAAAAGAGTTATATTTACCTCAGAAACGCGCTGAGAGGAAAAATAGTTATATTTACCGCCAGAAGACGCGCTGAGAGGAAAAAGAGTTATATTTACCTCAGAAAAGAGCTGAGAGGAAAAAGCTTTGTTTACCTTACAAACAGACCGCTAGCGCAGCTGGAGCCGCAGAGGAGGAGATACTTTTTACCGAGTAAGTAATGTTTCTTATTGGCTTTCGATAATGTGTTGAACGCAATTAATGGTAACACTTTATTTCGATAGTCCACTTTAGACACTCTACTAACAGTAAGTAACTTTGCAACTACATGTCAACTAGCAGCCATTAGAGTATTAGTAGACTGTCTGTTTAATATCTTCTAACACTTTATTTTGATGTGTCCACAACATACAACATACTGAGTATGAGAAACTTTGCAAGTATATGTCAACTTATTCTACTAACCCTAAACCTACCCTACTGAGAGTTAGAAGACATGTAGTTGCAAATGAATGAGAATTAGTTGACATGTAGTTTACATGTAGTTACAAAGTTACTTATAGTTAGTAGAATGTCGAAAGTGGACTTTCGAAATAAAGTGTAACCCAATTAATAGTTTAACTTTTCCCAAACTATAACTCCAGAATAAAATGTGTAAAATCGATTGCAACATTTGAAATATGATCATTGCATTTATCGACGTGAGGATAGTTATATGTTCTATGCTTTATTTATTTTGAATAGTAAAAATATGTAGGCCTATATATATTATAATAAATGTAATGTACTGTTTTTGCTGTACTTTGTATCAAATGAATGCAGGCTTGGTGAGCTGAAAAAAAAACATTACAAATCTTACTGTTTAAATAATTTGACTGGTAGTGTATGTATTGTCACCATGTTTGCTTTGTCTTTGTCTGTTCATTGTGTTGCTCACGTCTGTTTTGTGTTTTCTCATGCAGTTTCTGCTGTCTCCCGTTTTCCTGGGTTCCAGTTTCCTGCCACGGTTTTGGATATTTCACCCATGATGTCTTGACTCTTCTGTTGTTTATTTGTTTGTTTGTTCCTAATAAACTGTTTAACTGCACTTGCAAGTGAATCTCAAGTTATTTTATGTGATAGTTATATGTATACACATTTTTTTTTTCCTCACATTCTTTCTTGTAACTCTTCTCTCTCAGTCACACACCTGACTGAATGGCTCATTATGGAGCTCATTATGCGGGCCTTTGTCTTCTCAGGTGTGAGTCACGCCCTCTCCTATAGAGCCTTTCCACTCAAAAAGTGACTTAGAAAATTTAAATCAATATATTGTTTTCTCTGAATGAGTGAGTTCGATTATTTTCAGATCATTTTGAAGAAAATATTATATGCTACAAGATCCAGTTCTCAAAAGTCTTGTGAACAAATGTTCTGTATGTGTTTTATGGCCTAATTTCAGTTACTTTAAAATTTTTGTTTTTTTCCAACCACGCATAAACGTCATTTTCTCAAAAACACAATCACGTACGTACATGCTGCTCACATATTATTGTAGCCCAGTTTGTGCTGAATACAGTATTTTTAGACTTTAGCCATTAAAATGTTTATAAGCAACTGAAAAAAGCACAAATGTCAGGGCATGTCAAAACTTCTCCGGGGCCCCAAAACACCCTCAGACCCCAGAGGGTTAAAACCATATTTTACTACGTTCATACATGTGAAGACGAGACGATTAAGAAATTAGCGAATACGTGTATATTAACAGCGTAAACATGAAACGTGACCATGACATGATTAAATGTTAATAAATGAAGTGTATCAGCAAAAGAAGAAAAATTTTAGAAATACATTTTACTTAGGTGACGAGGATCACTCAGTCGCTTTGTGTCAAACTCAAATGCAGCTACGGGATTTTGACAAGTGAATGTGCAAATGCGCATTTTATCCGTCATTAAAATGGTGGCGCATCACATTACATTTTCATCAACAGATTACTAAGTTTGCTGTAGCTATATGGGCACTCAGTTTTTCCTGTTGTAAAATACATTTGGCCAAAATCTCATTTTATAAAAGAGATGAAATGCTACTGCATATGCACAGGCTATTTAAGTGTATTGGCTATGACTAGATGGCAAATGCTAGCCCTCTCTCTCCAGTCCCACACGTCTCAGACCTCAAATACATAAAATATGAGTTGAGATCTATTGAAAAAAAAAACACCGCCACCAAAAAAAAAGGGCACTTCGGAGTGTAAGGGAAAAAAAAGCATGTGCTCCGCACAGGTTGAGCCCTACCTGTGCACGTGCCTGGTGAGGTTGAATCTAAATGTTGAATAAAATCTCTTACAAGGGGTTTTAGTGGAAAGAAAACATGTATATTAAAATCACCCATGATCGGTGTTGGGTGTAACTAGTTAGTAATTAGTTACTGTAATTTAATTTCTTTTCCCTTGAAAAAGTTAATTAACTGTAATTTAATTTTAATATAATTGAACTTAATACTGTGTATAGATTGTAGAACATGTATATTCAATACAATAGTGGATTTAACATCAAAATTTAAAGTCTAACCTTAAAATGCATGCTTTTTATGTACCCTTCTCACTTTAAATACTTTGGTGAGTTAATAAGAATATTGGTAACACTTTAGTGTCCTGTTCTCACTTTTAACTTATTGGTTATTAGCATGAATATTTCTGTTATATTGGCTTTTTATTATTACTTAAAAAGCAAAATGTCTTATTCTAAAGACCTTATTCTGAATCCTTAACCCAATTCTTAATTAGTAATTAGGAGTATACTGAGGCAAAAGTCATAGTTAATAGTTAGTTAATAGTAAGAATTGCACCCTAATCTAAAGTGTGACCAGAATAATTTACATAGTTGTAATATGATGATAATAATAATAATAATAATAATAACAATGGCTATCCTTGTATCATTAACTTGTCGAGGTTGATATAGAATTTAGAAAGTAATTAGTAATAAGTATTTAAATACTTTTTGGAGAGAGTAATTTGTACAGTAATCTAATTACACTGTTGAAGATGTAATTAATAACTAGTAATTAATTACTTTTTTAGAGTAACTTACCCAACACTGCCTATGATCAGGAGATCATTAGCTTTGGTTCAATTTTAATTTGTGACCCTGGACCACAAAACCAGTCATAAGGGTCAATTTTTCGAAATTGAGATTTAAACATAATCTGAAAGCTGAATAAATAATCTTTTTTTTTGTTATGATATGACCATATTTGGCTGAGATACATTGAAAATCTGGAATCTGAGGGTGCAAAAAAATCTAAGTATTGAGAAAATTACCTTTAAAGTTGTCCAAATGAAGTTCTTAGCAATGCATATTACTAATCAAAAATCAAGTTTTGATATAGGAAATTTACAAAATATCTTCATGAAACATGATCTTTACTTAATGTCCTAATGATTTTTGGCATAAAAGAAAAATCTATAATTTTGACCCATACAATGTAGTTTTTGACTATTGCTACAAATATACCCCAGCTTATTTGTTTATTTATATATTTTTTGTACATTTAAGTCCAGAAACCAGTCTGATACACCTATGGAGAGAATGATGTACTGGCATTGGTGAAATAAAACTTGCAAATGGATGTTGCCTCAAGGTGTTTTAACTGACATCCCATTGTGATGCTCCCCCTACAAATCAGCTACCACCTAAGAGTCTTTTACAGAGACCAAACATGGTGTAAGTGACGTGATATTAACTAGTGATCTATCATAAGCATGCATAAAACAGTATACAATACACAAGAACATATACAAGAACAGTAATAATATACACAATGACCTGAAAAATATGTGTGTTCATTCAAAGAAAGGTTTTTCTATGAATTAATTAGAGAAGAGTCCATTTTTATGGGCACTATGTGTCTTTCCTAAGGGCAAATAGGTTGCTCTGCCCACATTCCTTTGAGCAATGAAACTAGTGTTATCAGATTGGTTGCCATGGAACCGGGGGTCTGGAGTCATCCACAGACATACTGGCACCCAGTATGTGTATTGGGTGAGGGGTCTGTGATTATTTGTTAATTTAATAACTAATTTGATTTGTTAAATCAAATGAAAATTTGTGTGTCTGATTGGTCCAAATGCTACAACTGTTCCAGGTAATGCAAAACAGCAGCACAATCAATAAGAGTCCAGTCACTGAATGACAACATTGTCACAGTACAGTTCCCCCACAAAAACATCACTCACCAAGTGCTATGTCTGAATGGAATCCGACAATAATTGAGAGCAAAAGCTCTGGAGACCTAAAACTATAATATTAATCCATATGTAGTCCATAAACCATCATGTAGACAGACCCAAAAGCAGACGTAGCAAAAGGCGATGATGATCCAATCATACAAATACCTGTTTAAATGCTGACTCTAGTCCATTTTTAGTCCCGAAACCTGCTTCCGCACATGCAAACCAACACATTAAACACGGTCACTCAGTGAAAACAAACAACAACAAAAGTTAATATGAATATAAAACAGGAGTGTAGCAGCAGACAAACTGTACATGCACAGTGTTTACTCATTGGTTTTGAAACAGATAGAAGTGTGAATGTACATTGAAAGAAAAGGTTGTGCATTTCTAACACTTATTAAGATGGTTGTTTCAGATCATTAATGAATCATTAATGGTTCAGTTTTATCAGTTGCTTTTGTTGTCTGATAACTGAACCAATTGCACCTTTCTACCAATGTGGTTTTCAGGTGCTGAAGGTGAAGCAGATGAACAGGAGTGTCTGAGGATTGTGCTAATCGGGAGAACAGGAAGTGGAAAGAGTGCAACAGGAAACACAATTCTTGGAAGAAAAGAGTTTCACAGCCGAATAAGCTCAGATTCAGTGACGACTGATTGTGAAAAGAGAGTTGGTGAAATTGCTGGTCGATCAGTAGCTATTGTTGATACTCCAGGACTCTTTGACACGACACTGTTAAATGATCAAGTGACAGAAGAAATAGTGAAATGTATTTCACTGTCGTCACCTGGACCTCATGTGTTTGTCATTGTGTTGAGTTTGGGAAGATTCACCAAAGAAGAAGCAGAAACTGTGGATCTAATAAAGCAGATATTTGGCCATGAAGCTGCTCAGTTCAGCATCGTTCTGTTCACTAGACGAGATGAACTTGGGGATCGATCTATAGGAGATTATGTGAGTGAAAGTAAGTCTACAGAACTGAAGAAACTGATCACAGATTGTGGAAACAGATTCCTGGCTTTCGATAACAGAGAAAAACAAGACAAAACTCAAGTGATTCAGCTGTTAAAAATGATAGAGGAGGTGAAAAACACCAATGAGGGTCGATACTTCACCAACAGCATGTTTGAGGAGGCAGAGATGTCCATTAAAAAGAGAATGGAGCAAATACTGAAAGAAAAAGAGAGAGAAATTCAGATCCAGAAACAGAAATTACAAGCCAAATTTGAGATGGAAATGAAAAAGGTGAAGCAGAGATTAGAGGAAGAAAAACAAAGAGCAGAAGAGGACCAAATGAAAATGCAGAATCAAATTAGAAGAGAGAGAAGAGATAAAGAACTAGCAGAGAGAATAATGGAATATCTTCAAAGAGAGAAAACAGAACATGATATCATGAAAAGGAATCATGAAGAGGAAATGAAGAGGATCAAGATGAAATATGAAGATGAAGCCAGAAGAAAAGCAGAAGAATATAATGAGTTCAGGGACAGAAAAGAGCAGCGGATTTGGGATCTCAAGGATGTGCTTGAGGATCAAGATCAGCATGAATTACTAAAAGAATGGTATGAAGACCTGCAAGACGACAAAAAACGGCAAAAGCGGAAGAATCAAAAATCAAAGGGCTGTGTTGCTTTTTGATAGATTTTAATGCTTAAATATGAGTCTCAAATAATTATTAATAATGCTTCTGATTGTATGTTGAATTTTTTTTTCTAGTTACACTGGAAAAAAAGGTTTTCAAGCAGTACCTCATCCAATTAATAATTTTTCTTTCAATTCAGTTTTTCAAGTACACAAGTACAAAACATTGTTAAATATAAATATTTTTCATTAAGAGCTCAGCTAAAATTTCAAGGTTACACACAGGCCAGTGTATGTATTAAATACAAAGCTTGACCAGTCATCACAAAACTAATAATTTCTAATTATTTCTTAAGTGAGATATTTTGTTTTGATTAAATCTGTATCTTTCTGTTCAGATCAAAAATAGAATTTAATTAATTGACTTTATTCAACAAGAAAAATATACTTTGTGCCAGATTTTATAAAATAGTCATAGACATAAAAAAAAAAATTGTTTAAGGCAAGTTATTAATTTTTCACTGGCTCAAGTTATAAAATATAGTTGTGAACCATTACCTTTTCTTTTCTTTTTAAATTGGATGAATGAAAACATTTTTTACAGTGTACATACCTGATGCTTTTTACTTTTTTAATGTGCTCATTTGCATAGTTTTTATTTTTATTATTATTGTTCTTCTATACCAATGATGTAATATGAGTTACTTTAATATAATTGCCCACTGCATGCAGTTACAGACCTGGACTGCATTTCATAAAAGCATTGAAGACCTCAGTTAACCCTGTAGCCCTGGCCTGTAATTCTTCTTTGCTCTTGTGGTGGATTGTCATTTTTGTATTTTCACAGCTCCTGGTCATGTTTTAATTTTCTGTAAAAGAACATTCTGGTAAACATCTACTTGAGAAACTTTATGCAAGAAAGTGTCATTTTTGAAAAAAACTAAATCAACTCAGGTGTTCCAAATTTTTGACAGAATCACAAATAAACATTCAAATATTGTTTTTGAAGAGGTTAAGACTTTTTGTTGACTGTCTCCTAGTTTTAATAATAGTTGTATCAGAGATTCTGACTCTGGTTTGTGAGACTGGTAATAATCCCTTGAATGTTAGTGTTTTTAGCTACCTGGTCTCATGGCATTTACGTACCTGGATGCACTTTTTAGCGTGACATGGTTGGTTTTTAGAGATTTTCCACTATTATCATAGTTTTTCAAACCTTTAGCTGTTCATAAAACTCATTTTCTTTCTCTCATAATCTTCATGTAAACATTTTAGTTTGTATGTTTACTCTCTCTGATTTTGTTTTTGTTGCTGTCACTTCAGAAGCAAAACTTGTTTCTCTGAATGTAGTTTTTAAAGCAATGTGTTATTTTTAACTTAAAAATGTTATCTCTATGAAGATAATTATACATTTCCATATTGAAGTTCCTTGTATACTCCCATTATCACTGCTGCATGAGTATCAGAATTATCTCAATAATTGGTATCATGAAGTATCACCTACTCCTTTTCACAAAGTTACGTTAAGAGACTAATGATTTGCTCAAGGCTGTTGATCTGCTGTATTTCAAACACTGCTACACTGTTCTTGTGTCAGTTAATATTATTCATTAATAATCAGACATTTCCAAATCATTATAATATTTTATTATGCTGTAATATTCCACCCGCCAGCCCCAGAATTCTGAATTTATCTGGATTGGGTTTAAATTTTAGTCTAGCTCCACGCTTATCTGAATCCAATTTCAAGTGATCATTAACTTTAGACAATATTTATAATGATCACAGACATCGATTGTATATTAATTTAGATATTTGATATTATTATCTTGGACTCACTATACTTTCAATTATCTGTTCAATGGGGACCTAATGTCTCATGTTGGCATTACGTGGATCTTACGCTCACAACCTCTCTAGTCTGATGTTAGTCAGAGGGTGTAGGTAGAATAATACCTGTTTTGCCTGCTGTCTACTCCTTGCTTATGACAAAAATTGTAGTTCACTTAGTCCTTTCCCATACAACTTGCTAGCATCAGCGATAGACAGAAATCAGAAGGTCTCCGATGACGTGCCTACTGCTCCATCATTCATGAGCCTTCAGTTTGATCTATCCTGGCCATAGATTTGCGGTAACAAAAGCCTCCTCACAGTCTGTCATAATGACTTCAGGACAATTCAGAATAAATCAAATATAACAATTTATTATCAGTCAGGTAAAAATGTATTATGCCAATTGCATAGCCAATTTAAAGATATCAAATCATCTCAATACAAAATATCAAATTCTCAAAGATTAATCTAAGAGTAAAAGAGGCATACCTGACATTGGGAAATACATTGTATGGAGTGTAGAGACACACGACACTACGGGCTTTTCTGGCTACAGAATCGTAATGACTGATTTGCAACTTTCCTTTAAATAATACCAGAACAAAAGCAAAGAAATCTTTAAATCAGTTGTAAAAACATAAAATACCTTTTGGTTTAGGTTCCCGTGCTCCAAGGTCGCACCTGTAAGGAGATGGATAAACATTCCTGCAGACCCCAAAAGGGGGACACACCCCCTCCTCAGCAGAACACAATTCTACAAAGGTTTTCAATATTTCTCATAATGCAAGTGACTACTGTGAAACTGAGACCGATTTACCAATCGCATAGAGACCTTATGCATGGCATAAGTATAGCAGTTGTGTTCTTGACATTTCTCTGTCAACTTTTAGTGACCTGGACCATGTGCCCAGGGGGGAAGGATGGCTGAAGGGACCGATGAGCAAATGGTCTTTCTCCCAGACCTTCTTGTCAGAATAGAGAGTTTGTTTTGTTGCATGGCATGTGGGTTGCGAGAGTTCCTGAGTGTTTGGCTTCACGAGGAGATCAAAGCCCATATACAATGCAAAGTTCAGAAAAGTGAAACTCCAACACCCCCCAGTATTCCTCTCAATAATGAAGCTGCTGAACCCACAGGACCCACAAAACACCCCGTGATCATCCCAGCAGCACAACCACTCATGATTTCCAACAGTTTGACGTATTTCATCTGGTCTTCAGTGAATCTCCTGACCCATCTGTTGCATATCTGTGTGCAAACGGCTCCTGAAGCGGCTCCTGTCACTGCTGATAACACACCACCAGCACAACCACATATAAATGTTTTGACATCGAATGAACCTTCATTCCTCATATTAACACAACCTAATGCAAACACAATAACAACACCGACAGCATACAGGTATTCTGGCTTTGTAAATCTCTGCAGAAATACTTTGCGTGATTGAGTCTCAAACATTTGTAAAGTGTAGCAGCTGTTCTCATTTTCAGACACCATTCGCTGGATCTTCATCAGGAGTTTGGTGACCTGCTCTCTGTCGTTCAGATCTTTGTTGTTCAGTAAGTGAAATCTCCCTCCACACTCCTCTGTTAGTTTGAACAGCTCTGCATTACATCTAATGAGTTGATCCACTGATTTATTTTGAAGCTCGTCTCCATGTGTGAATAGGACTAATGTGTGTTTCATGGCGTCTTCACCAAACATCTGCTTGAATAAGAACATGGTATCTGCATCTTGCTCAGTGAAAGTGTGTAAAGGGAAAACCAGAAGGATCGCATGGACTCCTGAAGAGCACATGTCCAGTCCTCTCTTTAACTCCACATTCAAATCAGTGTTTCCTGTATTGAAGAAAGTTGGAGTGTCAGTTACTGTAACTCTTTTGTTTGACACTACAGCCGTGTGTTTTTGGCATCTGTCGGTGATGGAGGTCAGGCTTTGCCCGGACTGAAACACATTTAGACCCAGGATAGTGTTTCCAGAAGCACTCACTCCTGAACCGGTTTTACCGATCAGCAGAATCTGAAGATGGTCCACAGTTCGCTGCATCACTGAAAAAACGCAATATTGCCCTTATTCTTTATAAATGTTAGTTTTAAAACCAATTTAAAATCAACAGCCAAATAGGCTACTCAGTAAAGTCTGTTATAGCTGTAACATTAACTAACTATCTAATATTATCTAACGTCATCGTAGACCGCAGATTAAAAAATAAATAAATAAATAAAACAACAAAAACAATAATGCATAAAAATTACATTCTTGAGGATCCAAAAGCGTGACTTTACCGTTTGTTGTTCTATCTCGGTTGTCGATCCAAATAGGTCAAAATAGGTCAATATTTAGGCTACTGCACTTAATTACTCTCAGATTTCTGTGATCACGGCACGGAGTGACTGCAGAGCACTGCGCAAAATGGTTTACACGGGCTTCATCAAAATGGCTTTAAGTCCTGTACTTTCACTTTCCGCGCCTTTCCTAAACTGCGTGTCTCATTGTTCTTGTTCAAGCAGCAGGCAGCGGTTGCTGGTCATGAATTTAGGTGTGGCAGATTCTGGCTCTTGTCGTAGCGACTCGTAGGCTGTATGACTAACCTATGATTGACTGCTACTAGCATAATACGTTTTACGTTCAAATGTCTGAATGGTGACAGAGGTCTGGTATTCTTGCATAATTCAGCCGGAGGGTGGCGCTATAGTGTTGACTAGCAATCACTGCAGAATGTTATCTTAGAAAGCACTTTAAACTTTAATGTAGTATTTATTGTGTTCGAATATTGATTTGGAATGTTAAAAAAGTTGTGGAAAAGCCTGGTTGATTCTCAGAACAATTAACCAATAAACGAGCACATGGTGAACTGTGCATTTGAACAAAACAAACACAAATAATTTATTGACAGGTTATTATTATTATAATTATTATTAGGCTACTATTAATCTTTTAAGTCTACTGGTAGTTCTTTTGCAGTTGTTTCCCTTTCTGGGTTGTAGCTATTTTGTATATTCTTATTTTATCTATTTACATGAGTAAATTTAAACAATTTTACTAATTTGACTAACTGACTGATTACTAATTGATTTTTACTGAACCAAAACCAACTGAACTAAAAACCAAACCTTCCATTTTTTTACAACCAAAGATGAAAGTGTGAGATTCACAATTTATTTTGTTTTGTTGCCATAAAGGTTGACAAACAAGGACGAAGTGGTGCAAAAATCATGATTTAAATACATTAAAGGTTAATGTTATCAAATGGAAATATAGGCACTGTCACAGCAAACAAATCACATTAAACAAAAAATGGAGATTTACAGTAGGGCTCATATAAAGGTGCAGTATGTAAGACTGACAGCTATAGCAGTTGAAATGGCTACTGCAAAGGCAAGGCAAGTTTATTTATATAGCACATATCATACACAGTGGTAATTCAAAGTGCTTTACATAAAAGGAAGTGAAATAGTCATTAAAAAAATAATAATAATAATCACAGCAATAAAAACAAGGAATTAAAAAAATAATAATAATAAAAACAAGGAAATTATATAAAAATGGATTTAAAATGAATTTAAAACAGTTAAGAATAGAAAGTGATTATACATAGAGCAATCAGTTCGGACGTAGCACAGTGCTCATTCAACAAATGCACAGCTAAACAGATGAGTTTTGAGTCTGGATTTAAATGTGGCTAATGTTTTTGCACATCTGATGTCTTCTGGAAGCTGGTTCCAACTGCGGGCAGCATAATAGCTAAAAGCGGACTCCCCTTGTTGTGTGTGAACCCTTGGTATTTCTAACTGACTAGATCCTAATGATCTGAGTGGTCTGTTAGGTTTATATTCAGTAAGCATATCTCCAATGTATTTAGATCCTAGGCCATTTAGAGATTTATAAACGAGTAAAAGTACTTTAAAATCAATCCTAAATGTAACTGGAAGCCAGTGTAAGGACCTGAGGACTGGTGTAATATGCTCAGATTTTCTGGTTCTAGTCAGAATCCTGGCAGCAGTGTTCTGTATGAGCTGCAGCTGTCTAATGGTCTTCTTTGGAAGGAGACCATTACAATAATCCACCCTCCTGCTGCTTGGTATGAACAAGTTTCTCCAAGTCTTGACTGGAAATAAAACATCTAATTCTTGCAATGTTTTTGAGATGATAGTATGCTGATTTAGTTACTGCTTTAACATGACTACTAAAACTAAGGTCTGTAAACAAAACAGTAAACAAAAACAAACGGCATTAACGTAAAACAAAGGCATTCCGCCCCGGAACGCACAATTCAGAGTAGAATTACTGGCAATAGCATTATTTTTCAGAGAAACAGCTATATAAACATAACATGTTTCCTAAATATCTACAAACATATTATGTTATTTTTTGGCTTTAGATGAGTCAAAAACTTACATACAGCACCTTTAAATAAACTAAACTAAACTAAACTGACAATCTAATGAATAACACCACTGGGTTTGAACAACTTTTCCCTTCAACCAGTAAGCTACGACTCAGACTCAGCCCTAGATTTATGCTGTCTGGTCAAAGTTTGTGTCATCATCACTGCTATATAGTTATGTTGTGTATTCATGTGTCTATACGTTATCATATGTCTTCATAAATGCAGAATCAATAGCAATTCATTATTTTGAAATCATTTTAAAATAGAGTTCTCTGTTATTTTAAAGAACTACAACATCTGCTGTGACATTTTCACTATCTCTTTGGATTCTGGAAATTTCCATTCTGAGCTCTTTCCTCCTTTTGGGTGGAGTTAACGAAGAGTATATAAATCTGTGATTGTCTGAAACTGAAACTACCCTGAAAACAGTGCATCTGTCCGAAGATCAGGATCACAGTGAGTATTTTACATCCTTAATCTCAGTTATAATGTTTCTATATTCTAATATCAGATTTAACATGGTTGTTTGACATCATTATTTATTTCTAGTCAGTGTGTTATGAGGCCTATTCACACCGCACAGACAAACACCAACAAACACGTTTGTTGGATCAGTGTGTTACCTCTTTTGTGTCTGTTGGAGTTTGTTTCCATTTGACTCATCATGTGCAATTAGTGTTTGTTGGGGCAGTGTGAACATGACAGTTATTTTCATAAAAATCTGAATCTAACGACCAACTTGTTAGTCTGTGTTTGTTGCCGTTTGTCTCTATAGGCAAAAAACACAAAGTGAGTGTGCTACATGTGCTAATGCTGCAGTTTCAACAAATGTAGTAGAGCTGAATGAGGGGGATTTCATGATTTCATGTCATTATGAAACTGAAACTGTGTAATGCTGCTGGAACCAAGATGAACCCAGCGAAGAAACTGACTGCAGTTCAGAATCTGCAAACCAAGAGTTTTAGTATGATTTACTGGGTTAATGACTTTCGCTGATAAACATTAATTTTCATCAAATTAATCTCTATTTGCCAGCTTTAAAGCATCATGCATGTTGATATGAAAACATTTCAGTATATCTGACATAGTTTCCTCCAGTGTGGAATAATGGAGTCAAGTACTTGCAATGTAAAAGACTTTCCAGATAAAATCATACCATGATAAAATCAGCTTGGATATTTTCAGTCTGGAGATCAACAGCACAAACACAGGAAGTCATCGGGGGTCTGCAGCTCACAAATAAACAGCTCTGATTATTGTTTCATTAATTTGTTTGTGTGTTTGTTTTAGTTTTAAACAGAATAGAATGAAGTGAAAGATGACCTCAGGGGGCTTGAAATTCTGTTTTACATATTTCATATATTTCTGTTCACTGGATAATTGTGCAAAATTATAATGATTTGCTGTTTTTACAGGTTGTGCAGCTCTGCTAAAAACAGAACGACAGAGGACAATGGTATAAAACATTCATTCATAATGCATACCATTTTATTTATTTATTTGTTTGTTTGTTTGTTTATTGCGCTAGACAAATGCTTATAAAACTTTATTGTGAATGTGTCTGATAATCTCATACAGGCTGAGAATCTGCGTCACAGGTTTAACAATGCAGGTAAATCTTATATTAACCACAGAAACGCACATGACATGATCACACATAGTAAGCTCTTCCTGTGTTGTCCTCTCTCTTCCTGTTCAAACTCCTGTAGCAGCACCACAGCAGAACAATGACAACATTAACATCGTCCTTCTGGGGAAAACCGGAGTTGGGAAAAGTTCATCAGGAAACACCATCCTGGGAGAGGACAGATTCACGTGTGGAAGAAGTCTGTCTGCTGTTACACATATATCTAGTGTTGAGAAATCAGTGATCGAGGGCAGATCTGTGTCTGTTATTGACACTCCTGGGTTTTTTTGTACTAATCTTTCCCGTGAGGAGTTGTCGAGGGAGTTTGCGAGAAGTGTGTTTCTTTCTGCTCCAGGAGTTCATGCCTTTTTATTTGTTGTGCCGTTTGGCAGGTTCACAAAGCAGGAGGAAGACATACTGAAAAAAGTGAAGGAGGTTTTTGGTAAAGATGTGCTGAAGCATGTCATTCTCCTCTTCACATACGGGGATGAATGTATCAGAGAGAGAATACAGGCAGAGATTGATGGGAATGAAGTTGTCAGTAGAGTGGTTCAGAGCTGTCAGGGTTATCATGTCCTCAATAACAGAGATCTGACTGACAGACAGCAGGTCAGGGATCTACTGCAGAAGATTGACACGATGACAGAGTGGAACCAGGGCTACTACACCAATGAGATGTATGAATGGGCACATAAGACCTCATGGGAAAAATTCTGGAAAACACTTAGGGACCTTTTTTATGCTGTAATTGCCTTTTTCCAGAACCTGGCCAAGAGTTTTGATAATAGCCACTGGAGACAAAGAATGGCTCCGTACATGAGACTCTAAAGAACGAAGAATTTAATTCTTTGCTTTTGACTTATTTCATAAAATATGGTTGAACATAAATTAAATTTGGGTGACAGACAGGCTACTCAGCATATTGAGAAATTAATTGATGTAACAGAACAAGTCTCTGTGTGTGACTTGAACAGTTTGGTAACATTTTATTTTAAGGTGTCCTTGTTGCACGATGCATATACGTACTATTATAAGAACAATAAATTATGCATAATTGCATGCAAGTAACCCTAAGACAAACCCTAATCCTAACCCTAACCATATAGTAAGTACATGTAGTTTATTAATATTACTCAGTACCTAAATGATACACTGTCACAAGGACACCTTAAAATAAATTATAACCCAAAGTTTATTATATTTGTACTTTCACATATTCAAAAACATGGCTGTTAAATGTTAAAACAGATCATATTTGTTTCTCAAACAGAATAGGTATACAAGATACTTTATCTTTAGACGTTTCGCTTATTAAAAAGAGCCTTGTGTAAATAGATCCTTTCTGAACTGATTACAAAAAAAAAAAAAAGAATTACAGCAGACATTTCATGACTTAATGCATATTCAGCCAGCACCTATTAACAGCATTTTCTTCTCATTTGCATTATGAAAAATCATTAGAATATAACTTTTCTGTAAGAATCATTTGACTAAATATTCTGAAATATGATTTAACTTTGTCAAAAGGTTACAGAAAATCATCTGCTCTGTTACTCTACATATGTGCTCTTAGTTTTTTAAGCTTAGTAGTTTTTATGCTTAGTGGACATTTTATTCAGAGTGTAATTTTCATACATGTACCGATATGTTTATGGAATTCATTATACCTATTCAAGACAGATACTGACAAATGCATAACATCTACTTAATAATAAACACTGATAAGAACTTATTGTAATGTCACTTTATTTGAATCTTTTTATTCATTTTGTTGAAACATTTTCACTCAGAAATTGCTAGTGAATTTCACAAAATTAGGGCATTAGGCTGATGACACTTATAAAGTTTCATGATGATGCACCAATGCATTCATAAAATATGGTGTTTTATGACAAAAATTCAAAATGGCAAACATGGCAAAATTGTATGTCTCACCAAAGAGACCAGTCTTGTGATTTTTGCCCAAACAATTCAGAAGTCATAAGCAAAAATAGTGATTTTTCATATCTCCCGACCACTATGGCGTGCGGCGAAACGGTGCAGGTAGCCTCAGGTCATGATTATTATAACACAAAACAAGTTTGGTCTGTCTGAATACTCTAAAATGTTGCTTTTCGTCTAATGTCGAATAATGGTGCCCGTTGTTTGCCATTTAAAAACAATCTATGCAGATAAAATCACACCAGGGCAGACTTAAAGAAATAAGCAAGGTAAGCGGCCCCTTAGGGCCCCAGGGAATCAGGGTGCGCATTCTAGGCTGTATAATACTGTCTGACAGTCTCAGAGCAGAGATATTCACCTCAGTAAAGAAAGTCATAATTTTATTTATCTTGATGTTTCAAAATGACTCTCTTGTGTGCTTTTGCTAGGCGCACTGGCACGAACTGAAAAATGGTGAAATTTCAAAATTCAATACTCGTATAAATGCGCAAACGCAACGACTGGAGATTTTCGCTTAATAATAGATTACATTTTTTATTTGTTTCTCAGCAAACCTTATACCTTCAGAACACATGGAATATGGAATGAGTTGCATGGGATAATCTTATGTTTGTAAAAAGATTGGAAAAGTTTACAATTTATTAAATGGACAAGTGCATTGATTGATTGATTTAGATCATGTCTTTGTGATCCGAAAAAAATAAGGTAGCTTTAGAACAGCATCAGTTTGACTAATTACTGGTTGTGAAGGGATAAATAAACTATAAACTAGAGCGAGCGAGTAAAATCATGGTCAAGCGTAAAATAACAAATAGTTATTGTGTTGGGGCCCCATACCTGGAATTTGCTAAGGGCCCCCAAATCACTAAGTCTGCCCCAGAATCACACCTTTATTTATTTATTTAGTCGTTCAGAGCTGTCAGGGTTGTCATGTCCTCAGTAACAGAGATCTGACCGACAGACAGCAGGTCAGTGATCTACTGGAGATGATGTGCAGAATGACAGAGAGGAATCAAGTATACTACACAAATGAGACGTATGAACAGGCACAAATTAACACCTGAACAATTCTGTACATTCCTTAAAGGAATGTATTGATGCCATAATTGCATTTTACCAACCTGTGCTGTGTAACAGTTTTGATTGGAGACAAATAATATTCAGTACATGATAATCTACACATAATCAAACTAAGATTTCATGTTCTTTACGTATTGCATAAAACATGACAAAAGATAACCAAATATATTAAACAGATGTGTCTGTTTATGTGGCAAAATTGTGTGTGGGGGTGAGAGAGAGAGAAAAAAGATTTGACCAAATCTCTGTGTGTCAGTGTTTGAAAAGTTGATTCTATTTTGACATTTACGCAAGTTTAAAAAGATGGCTGTTAAAATTTATATCGGGTCCTAAAAAAGTATATTGTATATAAGATGTACTACTTTATCTTTACCTGTTTCATTCATAAAATAAGTTTTATGTAAAAAGATACTTTGTGAACTACAAAATATTGCATCTTACAACAGGCATTTTATGCTTTAACGCATATTCGACAGGCAACTATTAACAGCACATTTCTGCTCATTTGCATTATGCATTATTTGTATCCCTACACTTTTGATTGCCTATTAGGAATCAATAGTTATTAAGACTGTGTTTAACATTATTTTGAAATAAGAAATAACTTCACTGTGGTTTGTGCTGTTGCTTAGTTCTTGTTGTTTTGCTTAGTGTTTTTTATGTGGAAACTACTGAAAAAATGTATAATACAAGATAATAAACACAGACAAGTAATATATATTTAATTATATATCTATAATTTGTTTGTTTCTAACAAATCCTTGCCGTAAAATG
This sequence comes from Acrossocheilus wenchowensis, assembly GCA_029620275.1. NCBI lineage: Eukaryota > Metazoa > Chordata > Actinopteri > Cypriniformes > Cyprinidae > Acrossocheilus > Acrossocheilus wenchowensis. The sequence goes on from CM056135.1 coordinate 47,740,603, forward strand.
GCCAAAACAAAATGGCACGGTGTTTGTTTATTTATTTTATTTATTTTTTTCCATTATGAAACTCAAAATTGTATGTATATACCACCTTGTGACACTTCGAACCATGGAGTACTAGCCTACTGCTTACTGCATTTTGCAAGTGTCATGCCAGTTTTATAAATAAATTTGTAAATTTACAAATTCAGACTTTTAGTGAGGGGTGTTAATTGTACTGGTGTATTTTGTTTATTAGTAATTGCCATTGAGCCACAACCCCTTCTAAAGGTTTCCAGCAGAGCAAATTATTATATTTAGGCAAAATATAGGCCCTACTTGTAATAGTTTGACTACATTTATATTTTTAAAAAATGCTGACTTAGGTTTACATAACTGACTGATACTTCCACCCACATCTGTAGATCATTTAAAAAAAATGGCAACTAGAGATGCATCTGAAGAGAAGAAAAGCTTTCCCTTCAAAGTTAAGTTTTATAACTGTAACACAAGAGGTTAAATATGAAAGCATTACCAAAGATGGAGTGACTCTTACAATTCATGACACACCAGGATTTTTTTGACCCAGGAAAAGAACTGAGCCCTGAAGATATCAGGGGATATTTCCGAGATATCAGGGGCTTCCAGAGACACCAGACCCACTTGTGATTCTGCTGGTGATCAGACCTCAAGAAGAGCAAAGCACTGTTGAGATGATTGAAGATTATTTGACGGACGGGCTCATAAAGAACACCTGGATCATATTCACCAGAGGATATCAGCTGAAGAGAGAAGGACAAACCATAGAGGATTTAATAGAAGAATCACAGGATCTGAAAAAAGTTGTCCAGAAATTTGACAACAGATACTTTGTCTTTAATAATGTTGCACAACATCCTGAATAACATGAAGTGAAAAAATTGATTGAAGCCATTAGAACTGTTCAGCCTCAGAGATGTAAGCAGTTTTAAGGTTGATATTTATTAAACATTTCAGCACCTTATAGATTTCAGGGTTTTTTTTTTCTCCCCCTCAGGAATATTGATTCACATTAAATAATTGCTTAGTATTGTAACTTCTGTTTTTAGACATTTAAATGGCATACCTTTAGCATAAAAACATGCAATACTGTTAGTGAAATGAATTTGTTCATTCATAAGTTTTATTATGAGAGATAGTAGCAGCTTGTCAGTATTAATATATAATTTACAGGAAAATGTTCTTTTTCTTTGTCGAACAGCTCCAGAGACAGAAGCTTTTCTACACAGAAAGCCAGCGGAGCATGAAACCAGCACCAATGAGAGAAGGTTACTTCTTCTGGGGAAGACCGGCTCTGGAAAGAGTGCAACAGGGAACACCATACTGAGAAAAAAATCGGTTTAAATCTGAGCCCAGCTTTAGCTCAGTAACAAAACAGTGTGAAATCCATAGATCAGATGTTTTAGGGAGAGACGTGTCCATTGTCGATACTCCAGGATTTATGGATTCAACTTCAAAACCTGAAGATTTAGCCAAAGAAATGGCAAATAGTGTTGCTCTCTGCAGTCCAGGGCCTCATGCCTTCCTGTATGTGGTGTCACTCACAGGGAGATTCAGGAAGATGAAAATGACATAAAAAAATATTGAAAGAATTTATGGAAAAGAAGTAGCAAAGTACATAATCCCTATATTCACCCACAGCGATCAGCTGGAGGGAAAGAGCGTGGAAGATCTCATCAGAGAGAATGAAACACTTAGTAGTTTTGTTCAGCAGTGCGGAGGAAGATACCACATCATGAACAATAAAGACACGAGGAACAGGAAACAGGTGAATGATCTGCTGCAGAAGATTGACTCAGTGATAGAGCAGAATGGAGGATACTACACAAATTAAATCAGTATGCACAGAAATGAAGACATGAAGAAGAAGACGAAGAGGAAAGCTTAATTAGGAGAATGTGGAAGAAAGCTAAAGAAGTCTTTCAAAAATTCAAGTGTCATTTTATTGCTAAAGCTCAAATGTTACTTTCTCTAGCTAAAAGGATTATTGGACTTGTAAATAATGTGAAAGTGACGTGAACTACAGGAGATAAAACCTTTGAAACATTCCAATGAAACACAAAGGTCAGACTAACAGTCCAACACTGAAGAAGCTCAAGAACTAATGAATGAATGTCAGTGAGTTTGTTTCAGTCTTGATTTCAGTCTGTGGCAGTACTTCAAAACTGATAATGTACTGACATTTTATGACATTCTGAACAACCAGAAGCAAATCTATAAGCATGGATCATAATGACTTTTGAACAGTCTGTGAAGTTGATGTATGACTCATCTAAACGTAGAAACCTGGAATGCTGATGTAAATATTTACTTTAAATGTGACCATTTTTAAGTGATCTGCTGTCTTTGGTTTTAGGAATAAGAACAAATAATCCTTGATTCATAGTTCATAGAGCAAAGTATTTGTCTAAATACATCCCTAGCATTAAACAGGCGTGTGTTTTATATCATCAATTTAGCACTTTATGTACTATTTACCATGATGATGCTGAGAGTGTTTTGTTGTGATCAGCCTGCATACGAACTCATTTGTAATTATTTTATATCTAATTATTTATATATATATCAAAATCAGTCTTGTATATTTTAAACAATCCTTTCATGTCAAGCCTGTTGTCCTTTTTGTTTTATTCACCAATGTGATGATATGTTCTGCACATAATGCAATTAGCTGAGATGTCATATGTTGACACTTCCAGTTCTGTTCTTAAATATAAACATAAATGTAATTGTATTCAAATTAGATCATTGTTTTAAAGAAAGAAAGAAAGAAAACAGCTTTATTAATTTATTACCATATTAAATAATTTTTTTTTTCTCCATTATTTAATTTGTTATAGGAGGATGTGTTCATCCTTACAAACCTTTGCCAGGAAAACTCTCACTCAGCGTCAAAACCTATAAACCTTTGATGGCCCATTTTCCATTGACAGCCAATCAAAAACTGTATTCTGATTAATAATTGTGTTGGCAACCAATATATAATATGAATGTATTTCACTACATTACAAGTGCTATTAAAACATGCTTTCACATATCTGTGATGGTTATAACTCTCCAACTGGGAAGCATGACAATTTTGACTTTGACAACAAAAATAGGCTTGCCACAAAGACCTGAAGGCAACACGGGGAAAGATAAACTGCTCGTAGACTAAACAGAAGAATGCGGGCAGAACGTAACGGAGATCATGAGAGACTACAGAGAGAATGAAGAGATTCATGCTGTGTAGAATACAAGTAACATAAAGAAAGAAATGCTGTGAACAGTTAGAAAGAACCATTATACATAACTGATGAAATATTAGGTGACATCTGCGTTCAAATTAACTACAGGCTACAATACAAGTCCTGGCAAGAGCGGGGAATCTGGAAATGTTGAAAGATTATGCACTAGGAAGTACATTTTCATGTTATACCAATAAGTAATTTCAGTAACTCCTGACCCTAACACAAAGCCATGTTATGTGGTATACAACAGTGCTGTTTCTATGTGATGTTCACTGAATCTTTCTATGTAACCACTAGGGGTCAGTGTCGTCGTGTTATTGACACTGCATCATTCTTTGAACATATTTCTGATCATGATTTTTCTGTTCCTACCCTGATGTTATTCTCCCCTGTAGAAAATTAATTCAGTAAAGAGCAGTGAGCTATTTTCTCTCTTGACAATTTTTTATTGATTTTTTTTATTTTTTTGATAGATTTGTTGACATTCTTGCATTTACTTAAGATGCAAAATGTCAAGAGTTAATCATTTAAATAGAATGTATTCTAAAATCAACATTTAAATGTTTCATTTTGTTTAAGTTAATATTTATATTTTATTTCAACTTTTTTCAAATAACAAAAAATGTTTTGTTAATGTTCATGGGACCTTCTTATGCCATTGTGCATCTCCAGTAAATGCACCTTGATTCAAGAAAGTTTATATATTTGTACTAGGGGAAAAAAGATGAAGATACTAGAACATCATCAGTAGTTTGTAGTTGATTGTGTGTGTGTGTGTGTGTGTGTGATTCTCAGAGCAGGACTGGAGCTCCGATGACAAACATCAGGAATATCAGCTGATGTCTCGCCTGCTGTCAATCATCCAGCAGAGGAATGAGATCATCAGCAGCCTGGATCAGGACAGGCAGAGGTCAGAGGTCACGTGATCAGCAGTGTGAGCTCACATGACAATCGTGTTACTGATGGATGTGTTATAGTGTTACTGAGTCTGTGCCCATCATACATTGTACAATTTTTTATGAGAATGTCCAGTCGAATTTGCCCAATCGGCCTATAGTTACACAGCCTTTCAACTATGTTGATGCTGTGCAGAGAAGAAGAGAAGTCTTGGGGGGTTGAGCTCATTTCCTCATTCTGTGCTGCCTGCATTCATTATAGTTTCTTGAGATATATAGTCTGTCGTGGCATGAAAGAATGATGCCATGTGATTTAAAGGAACATATATATTTTTTTATATATATGTCTACATAAAGACCAGCACAGGACTTTTGCTTTTTGGAGCTCAGAAGCTTAACAGACTGACAAATTATATTCAGTATCTTAATGCAGTAGGCATATAACCACACTGTAGTTTTGTGATTCCACTTGTTCCTGTCATTTTCATTCAATAGATGAAGTCTCTTCTTGTGCCTGATGTGCATTTGAGAAGCAGAATAGCTGTCATCAGAATCTGAGTGAGTATCCCAGGAATATACTTGAAATGTTCTTCTAAAATTAGCATTTTTATCAGGCTCCTTTGTGTAGGTTCAGTAATTTCACTTTAATGGCAATGAATAGGTTCTTTTCATTGCCATTAAAGTGAAATACAGTAGTGGTCAGAATTATTGGCACCCTTGGTAAATATGATCAAAGAAGGCTGTGAAAATGAATCTGCATTGTTAATCCTTTTTATCTTTTATTTAAAAAAAATTCACAAAAATCTAACCTTTCATTGGATAATAAGAATTTTAAATGGGGGGAAATATTATGAAATAAATGTTTTTCTCTAATACACATTGGCCACAATTAACGGCACCCTTTTATTCAATACTTTTTGAAACCTCCATTTACCAGTTTAACAGCTCTACATGTTCTCCTATAATGCCTGATGAGGTCAGAGACACCTGACGAGAGATCAGAGACCATTCCTTCATCCAGAATCAGCAGAAGCTTGGTTTTGTGCTCAGTGACCCATTTTTGTGTTGTTTTTGAGGTTTGTGTTTGGATTATTGTACGGTTGGAAGATCCAAACATGGCCCATTATAAGATTTCTAACAGAGTCAGTCACTTATTGTTTTTTTATCTGTTGGTATTTGATAGAATCCATGATGCCATGCGTCTAAACAAGATGTCCAGGACCTCCAGCAGAAATATAGGTCCATAACATCAAAAATACAGCAGTATATTTCATTGTACACGTGGGTAATTTTTATCCCTGTGTTCACCAAACCAGTCTTGAGTGTTTGCTGCTAAAAAGCTAATTTTTTAGTTTCATCTGACCATAGAAGCCAGTCCCATTTGAAGTTCCAGTCGTGTCTGATAACTGAATTTGCTGGAGTTTGTTTTTTGAAACCCTCCCAAACAACATGTGGTGATGTGGGTGCCGTTTGACAATTTTTTTTTTTAAGGTTTTCTGACCCCAAGACTCAAATATTTTCTGAAATTCTCCAGCTGTGGTCCTTGGAGAGTCTTTAGCCACTCAAACTCTCCTCCTCACCGTGCATTAGGACGATATAGACACACGTTAGAGATGCGCGGATGAGCTCAAACGACACCCGAATCCGCTGCTTCAAATAAATGATCCGCCCGCCACCCACCCTCACCTATATTTTTCTCTGATATAAACCCGCACCCGATCGTCACTTTACAGTGATTCTAATTAGACTAATTCTTATTTTTGCACGATGATATGATGAATGGATGGCTCATTTTTAACAGCAGATTCAGTGATGTGAGAGCTGATCTATGGATTTCATCCGGACTTGACCTTTTGAATTTGACCTTTAAAGATAAGAAAGTAAAAGATCTAAAATATAAATAAAATGTTGCTTTAGTTGAAGCTACATTAATTTTTTTCAAAGTATTCATGTACATTTCTTCTGTGTTCACTGTGTTGGAGCTCAAATACTTGAATGCCATTCATTTGCTTGTCATATATTTATGAATGCTACTTCATGATTTCAGTATATGTAACTGACATTAACCTTGAGCATCACCTAGAGGTGTAATAATGTAAAAGCGCAATGAGGAAACAATATTCTGCTGAATAATAAAACAAACCTTCAAACAAACAAATAAATACTACAATATAATAAAATAAAAAACATTGCATCTCATCAGTATTTGCATTTTAAATGTATTCATTTATCAAACGCTTTTAACTCAACGCAATTTGCAAATGAAGAAAACAACATACGATTCATTTTGTTTGCGTCTTGTGTTTATCTCCATATTTATGGAGGTAAGAAAAGCATTTAAAGTTAATTCCAGTTGAAGAAATTCCAGTGAACTTCCAGTCCCCCCCCCCCCCCCCCCCCCCACACACACACATTTTACAAGTATTTCACCTCTATTTTACAAATACATGGACGTATTTCATTTTTAGATTTACTTGGGAATTTCGTTAATCCACAGAGGGGCGCTGCTCGTTTCATCGTCATGACAACCACCTGTTTACTTTCGGTTTATAAATGATAAAGTGAACATAAAATGGCGCAGAGTACAGGTGAGATCTGATAAACAACCAAATACGAAGGTTATATTAGCTAAATGCTAAATCAGAATCCGAAAAATGATTGTAGCGCTTAATCATATGATCATTGGGGTTGTTTGTAACATTGTTTACGATTGGCACATATGTCGACGAAAGAACCTACTTTATACTTAAATGCATTTGATTCCTATATATTTTGTAAAATTTCTTAGTCTTTTCTATTTAGAAATATGATTGTTGTGATTATAATTGTTGTAGAAAAAAAGTAGCGTCATTTACTCAGTTTTAAGCATGAGTTGAGCACAAAGGTGGCCATTGAATGTCGTTGTTATATCATTGTTTCACTGAAAGCGTAAATATCATAAGGCTTGTTTTCTGATGTTTTGCATGTTTATCAGTTTGACTAAAGGGTTGTTCTGCAGCCAGAAGCAGCACAGAGACTGATCGCTCCAACAGTAGTCCACTATATGAGCTAAAATGTGATTATAGTTCTATCATTTTGATTACTTAGTGTAATTCACAGATGCTTTTAATGAGCAGTTCATTGTTGGAAGAATCCTTTTAAAATCATATTGTTCACCAGATTCACTTTTATTTATATTGCTCAAAACACTGAATCAAAGCAGCTTTACAGAAATTCTCAATATGTTTGTGTTATCAGTTTAGAGCTGGATGATAGTTTGCATTTGGAGTTAATAATTTGTTGTGTGGTGGTGAACCAGTAAGTGTCACATTATGTTGTTTTGTTTTCTCTCTGTTCCCCTTTACCTGTCTCAGTTCCCTCGTCAGTTTCCGTGGTTTTTGATTAATTATATCCCTCATCTGTTCTGTTTCAGTTCATCATTATCTGTATATTTAAGCCCTAGCTGTGTTTCCTTCTTTTGTCAGTTCTCGTCTGTGTGAAAGTATTGTGTGATCTGTTTTCTGAGTAAGTTTTGTATTAAAGACTATTATTTTGAATAATTTGTCTTCATGTGCTATTTACTGCAGCTCTTATGTGACAGTATGGTTTTGTTCAATTATTGTTTAGTGACAAGCAAAAGTAGCCTAGTATTAGCTGTTGAGCATCACTGCCATGAAGAGGTTCAAGATTTTATAATACTTATACAAAATACATGATAGAAAATATATTTAGTCCATTGTAGCATGCAAGCCAGTATTAACTGTGGCAATGAAAGAATAACTCTTTTTTTTGATGTTGGAAAATGGAGAAAGAAAGCAGGCAACACCAGAGATCAGTTCTCTTTTGGTTATCAGTAATGAAGTAGATCCGTTACTGCATTGATTGATGAGCTGTGGTTTATTAGTAAAGTAAGTTAAGCATGTAAAATACATGTTGAGGTGAAATAAGTAATTGTGTGACCTGTTTCCTTTTTCCCTACAGTGTCAAAAACACCACCGCAAGGAATCCCTGATGTTAATCGCTCATCCATAAGGATTGTGCTGCTGGGTGAAACTGGTGTTGGGAAAAGTGCAACTGGAAACACAATACTGGGAGAGAAAGTGTTCAGATCTGCATTAAGAATGAGATCAATAACCAGTGAATGTTCAGCTGCTCACGCCACTGTTTCAAGAAGATCTGTGTATGTAGTCGATACTCCTGGACTCACTTACTTAAACACTGAGGAGTCAATGACAGAGATAGGTAGAAGTGTTTATTTATCCAGTCCTGGACCTCATGCTTTTCTCATAGTGTTTGCTCTGAATATGAGATTCACTGGGATGTGGCCGCTGATTCCTGACGATATTGAGAATTTGTTTGGCGAGGAGGTGTTAAAATACTCCATCATTCTCTTCACTCACGGAGATCTGCTGGAAGATGATCCCATCGAGGAGCTCATTGAGGAGAGCTATGTTGTAAGATTTGCAGTACAGCAGTTTGGAGGCAGATTTCATGTCTTCAACAACAGAGATGAGAATAACAGAGAGCAGGTGAATGATCTTCTGCAGAAGATTGACACAATGATAGAGCAGAATGGAGGAGGACATTACAGTAATCAGATGTTTGAAGATGCTCAGAGAAAACGGCAAAAAAAAGGTGAGGATTGATTAACAACAAAATATGTATAGTAGTATGTTAAAAGTTTCTTCAATGCTGGATCAGAATCCAATACAAGAAATACTAAAGAAATGAGTGTTGCTCTTAATCATAAAACTCATAAACTCATAAAACTCTTTTAGTGGAGTTGTAAGTACTTTTTTTTTTTTTTTACAATTGGCATATATATAATACGGGGCCGTTGAATGCTTGAATCTGATTGGCTGATGAACATTCTAAGGTGTGCAGTTATTTTCAGGGAAACGCACGGCGAACGTAGTTCCAGGCAGTTCTTCACCGCATTACATGACCATATCACTTCGCCAAATGATTTCTGTTATTTCAAAGGTTTTACAACAGCAAAATAACCAAAACCCACATGACACTGGCCAAACAAATAAATATAGTAAACAATATGATAAAAACGACAGATCATCTCTATGTTTTTGCCACAAAATTAGGCTTTATTATGTAAGGAAAGCACATACTCTATCTCTCCCGCTCTCTCTCCCTCACAGACCGCACATTTACAGTTTGCGCACACTAGCATACACCGCGCTAATGTTGTTAGCGCTACTCTGACGATTTTATCAGTAAACAGCTTAAAAACTACATGACTTCTCACAAGCGAAGTAACAACAACGGCGCTGTTCGTGAACAAAAGGAACTAAGCTTCACTATAACTAGAGACATTGCTGCTGAACACTACTGAGAGACGCACAGAGGTAATATCTCTCTCTTTCTCTCTCTCTCTCTCTCTCTCTCTCTCTCTCTCTCTCTCTCTCATAACTTAGTTATTAACTGCATATAATCTGTTATCAACGGTTCAAGCCTCCGTTACTAGGTTTAAAATGATGTTTTGGAATTAGCAATGGAGGCGTTGGATGAGATGCAGAAGAAATAATCCTTCTCACAATAGCGATTTAAGTAGAAATACTGGACGATGCCTTGAAATATATCATCTGATCGATGTCTTGAGGTGTGGCAACCGTAGTATAAGCAGAATAATTGACTTCGGTCCATTGAATTATTAGAAAAATAATGCACAGCCGAGGTGTAAAGGCCACTCCGCTTCGCGTCACCACCTCGGGTGTGCATTATTTTTCTAATAATCCAACGGCCCGTCGTCAATTATTCCTTACTTATACAGGTGCTGGTCATATAATTAGAATATCATCAAAAAGTTGATTTATTTCACTAATTCCATTCAAAAAGTGAAACTTGTATATTATATTCATTCATTACACACAGACATATATTTTATGTCTGATATATTTCAAATGTTGATTTCTTTTAATTTTGATGATTATAACTGACAACTAAGGAAAATACCAAATTCAGTATCTCAGAAAATTAGAATATTACTTAAGACCAATACAAAGAAAGGATTTTTAGAAATCTTGGCCAACTGAAAAGTATGAACATGAAAAGTATGAGCATGTACAGCACTCAATACTTAGTTGGGGCTCCTTTTGCCTGAATTACGGCAGCAATGCGGCGTGGCATGGAGTCGATCAGTCTGTGGCACTGCTCAGGTGTTATGAGAGCCCAGGTTGCTCTGATAGTGGCCTTCAGCTCATCTGCATTGTTGGGTCTGGCATATCACATCTTCCTCTTCACAATACCCCATAGATTTTCTATGGGGTTCAGGTCAGGTGAGTTTGCTGGCCAATCAAGCACAGTAACACTATGGTCATTGAACCAGCTTTTGGTACCTTTGGCAGTGTGGGCAGGTGCCAAGTCCTGCTGGAAAATGAAATCAGCATCTCCATAAAGCTTGTCAACAGAAGGAAGCATGAAGTGCTCTAAAATTTCCTGGTAGATGGCTGCGTTGACTGTGGACTTCAAAAAACACAGTGGACCAACACCAGCAGATGACATGGCACCCCAAACCATCACTGACTGCGGAAACTTCACACTGGACTTCAAGCAACATGCATTCTGTGCCTCTCTACTCTTCCTTCAGACTCTAGGACCTTGATTTCCAAATTAAATGTAAAATTTACTTTCATCTGAAAAGAGGACTTTGGACCACTGAGCAACAGTCCTGTTCTTTTTCTCCACAGCCCAGGTAAGATGCTTCTGACGTTGTCTCTGGTTCTGAAGTGGCTTGGTAGCCCTTTTCCTGAAGACGTCTGAGCGTGGTGACTCTTGATGCACTGACTCCAGCTTCAGTACACTCCTTGTGAAGCTCTCACAAGTGTTTGAATCAGCTTTGCTTGACTGTATTCTCAAGCTTGTAGTCATCCCTGTTTCTTGTGCACCTTTTCCTACCCAAATTCTTCCTTCCAGTCAAGTTTGCATTTAATATGCTTTGATACAGCACTCTGTAAACAGCCACACCTTTCAGTAATGACCCTCTGTGATTTACCCTCTTTGTGGAGGGCGTGAATGTTCGTCTTCTGGGTCATTGCTAAGTCAGCAGTCTTCTCCATTATTGTGGTTTCAAAGAACAAGAGATACCCAGAATTTATACTGTAGGGATGGTCATTTATTCAAACTCAAATGTAAATATTCTAATATTTTGGGATACTGATTTTTTACTTTCATGAGCTGTAAGCTCTAATCATCAAAATTAAAAGAAATAAACATTTGAAATATATCAGTCTGTGTGTAATGAATGAATATAATATACAAGTTTCACATTTTGAATGGAATTAGTGAAATAAATCAACTTTTTGATGATATTCTAATTATATGACCAGCACCTGTATATTACATATTACATATAATTCCTTCAAAACTGGTGAATACATTTTTTAAGTATAAAGCATATAGTCTGTTGTTCTGCGAAATCTATTTAAAAATAACAAGATTTGTCACTTCAGTGTTTAGGGGTGCAGATTAGATTGTGTTAACCAAAAGTATTCTGTCATTCACTCAAGTTTAATTACATTAAAACACAGAAACATAAATTAAACAGAAAAATAAAACACAGGTCCATTGAGTGTTATATCATATCACTTTGAAAAAAAAGTCTCTAATTAAACATCTGAAGTATCTAATAAAATAATTGTGACTCACCAGATCAACAAAGAACACAACTGAATCAACACAAATTTCAGATTCATCAGATACACTAACAGTTTGTGTTTTGCAGCAGCCAGAAGCAGTCCAGAGTTACCTCGTCCCGACAGTAAGTCCATTAAATGATCTGACAGCAACAGAGATTATCCTTTGACATATAGTCATATAGACATAATGCTTACCAGTTTTTCTGTTGTTTTGCAGTGGCAATCAGTCCAGATGTTGTTCACCCCAAAAGTAAGTGAATTTGACAGAAAATTGTACATTTAATAAACTGTGTTTGTAATTAATTCAGCGGTGATTTGTGTAGAAAACGCTGACACTCTTTAATGAGATAATGAAACCATATATACTATGGAAGCTTGTTTCCTCCACTAAATAAAAAATAAGAAAAGGTTATTGTGACTTTTTTTACTCACAATTTTGACTTTTTACTCACAATTTTTGTGATGTAATATTGCAATAACTTTCACTACCGACGACATGACGAAATATCAAATTGAAATATTGCGATTGACCAATTAGAATCAAGTATTCCAGAGAGCTGTGTACTAATGGAGTATTAAATGTTACATTACACAATTTATAAAAACCATTAGAAAATGTAAGGAATAGCTAATTTAAAAAAAAAAAAATATATATATATATATATATATATATATATATATATATATATATATATATATATATATATATATATATATATATGTAATTGATTATTATTAAATGGTGGTTCACAGCTTTATTTAAATATATTCTAAACATATTGGTAGTGCTGTACCAACTGAATTAAGGAGTTTAGGTGAAAGGGACGTTTGCTGCCCACATGTGCGAATGAAATACTGAAGCCATAATCCAATTTGTGGTCAATAAAAAAAAAAAGAGAAACCAAGATGAAATCTTATTTTCAGTTTGTTAAAAAAAAAAGAATCGTCGTTGGGTTTCTTGTTATTCCTTTCCATCAAAACATACATGGACCTAAATTATTCAATGTGTGTGTGTTTTTTTTTCTTACACTATGTTGATGTTATTTATTTCTAGGTTATGGAGTAAAAATGGAGGGAACACACTTAATGCCAAAAGTGTGTTTGAATATGGTCTTGCTGGGAAGATCAGGAGCTGGGAAAAGTTCAACAGGGAACACAATACTGGGACGACAAGCATTTAATTTAATGCAAAGCTACAAATCTGACACTCAAGATGTTGCTACTGAAGTCGGTGATGTTTGTGGATTACTGATCGTTGTTTATGACACTCCAGGATTTTCTGGTGCAGAGAGTGAGGAAGAGCTTTGTAAATATCAGGAGGTTTTCCAGAAATGTGAATCAGGCCTGTGTGCGTTTCTTCTGGTTCTTCGGTCAGACAGATTCACACAAGAAGATCAAGAGATTGTGAAGAAGATTGAGGAGCTGCTGGGAGAGCAACGCTTGAATAAAATCTGGATTCTCTTCACCAGAGGAGACGAACTGGAGTATGAAATCAAGAAGATAAATAAAGTCATTAATGAGACTGCATTCTTGAAGGAACTTACTCAGAAATATGAGGGCAGATTCCACGTGTTCAACAACAAGAAGAGAGGAGCAAGTGACCAAGTGAAATCTCTGATAAATAAAGTTTTCCAGAACAACTTAAAGAATCGTAAGTCTGTTTTAACCAAATTTAAAGAGAAGGTTTGCATTAGACATGAAGGAATTAGGCTTTATTCATTCAAAATATTAATAATATTTCATTCATTCTTTTACAGTATCTACAGATTTTTCTAGGGTAATAATTAAAAAAAGAGCAGCTAAACATAAATAAATCTGTAAAAATGCAACAAACCAAAGCAGTAGGCAATAGTGATATGATTTCTTTTTTATCTGCCTGCAGAATTAATATTTGCTGAATGTTAACTGTAGTGTGTTAGTATAATAATTTATTATAATAACAATATATAATTTTGCACAGAAGTACATTCCAGGGTGAAAAAGTGGATGTTTTGTAAACAGTTTTCTTTTTTTATACAGTCTCCCAAAACCCTTGGCAGAGTGTTGCCATCAGTGTCCAGGACACCTCTGATGACGGTCTCTCGTGCAGGAGGATTGTTCTTCTGGGTAAAAGTGGTGCTGGGAAAAGTTCAGCTGGAAACACAATACTGGGACAGGAGGTGTTTAAATCTACACCTGACACAAAATCAGAAACCAGTGAATGTTCAGAGAAACACGTCATTGTTTCAGGCAGGAAAATGTCTGTAGTTGATACGCCTGGATTATTTGATACAGAGATGAGCCCTGAGGAGTTAATGAAAGAGATCATGAAGAGTGTTTATTTATCCAGTCCTGGACCTCATGCTTTTCTCATTGTGTTTAATGTGAATATGAGGATCACTGAACACGAGCAACAGATTCCTCAGATGATTGAGATGATGTTTGGAGAAGAAGTGTTAAAATACTCCATCATTCTCTTCACTCATGGAGATCTGCTGAAAGGAAAATCCATGGAGCAAGCCTTCAGAGAGAACAGTAGATTAAACGATCTAGTAGATCAGTGCGGAGGCAGATATCAGGTCTTCAACAATAAAGATCAGAAAAACAGAAAACAGGTCCGTGATCTAGAGCAGAAGTCTAACACAATGATAGAGCAGAACGGAGGAGGACACTACAGCAATCAGATGTTTGAAGATGCTCAGAGATACAGGCAAGAGGAAAGAAAGAGAAGACTGGTGGAAGAAGACATGAGACAGAGAGAGGAAGAGAGACGGAGAGAGGAAGAGAGGAGACGGAGAGAGGAAGAGAGGAGAAGGAGAGAGGAAGAGAGGAGACTGATAGAAGAAGAGAGACGGAGAGAGGAAGAGAGGAGAAGGAGAGCGGAAGAGAAGAAAAAAGCACAAGGCATTATTCGTAATATTTTTGGCTTTGCTGGAGCTGCTGCTGGAGCTGCTGTTGGAGCTGTTCTCGCTGGAGCTGCTGTTGCTGGAGCTGTTGTTGCTGCACCTGTTGTTGCTGGAGCTGCTGGTGTTGCAGCTGTTGCTGGAGCTGCTGTTGTTGGTGGTCGTGCTGTTGCTGCTGCTGCTGGGGATGGAGCTTTTAATGCCGCAGCTGCTCGCGCACAGAGGAGGCAGAGAGAGGAGGAGGAGGAGGAGAGAAGACAACAGGAGGAAAATGAAGAAGACCAGCCTGTGAGAGAGTGAAAATGAGACAGTTATGAAAAAGTGAATAGTTAAAAGGTCAAATAGAGAGGAATAAAAGAGAGATAGAAAATGATAGAAGAAGGAAGAACCATGCAGAGTAACAAAGCTGCTTCCAACTTTATCAACAGCTGATAAAGCCATCCTGAGAGATACACGTTATTGTTTAAGATGGTGTTTGCTGGGCTCATCATCATCTTCAACTTCATATTCATCATCATCCTCACTGATATGTTCTGGCTTAAGAACAGAACAGAACTCAAGATCAGTATAAAACACTGCCATACAGCAGAACAGCTGGAAATGATCATCTGCATCCATGTGACAACACTGAATCTATCTATCTATCTATCTATCTATCTATCTATCTATCTATCTATCTATCTATCTATCTATCTATCTATCTATCTATCTATCTATCTATCTATCTATCTATCTATCTATCTAACCAACCTTAAATGCTTAATAAATTGAGTATCATTGTCTAAATGTCTTTCTCTTGATATTCCTGTATTCAGTGGTAGATTGTTCTCATGTTTAGTCTCTTGTTTTCTCAGTAGTTCAAGTCTGTGCTTTCTTATGTTTTCTTATGACTTAGCAAATGTTGTATTTCTCATTTATTAGAAAATCTGTCATTCTGTGTAAAATAGAATCTGTATTTTTTAAAAGAGTATTTAAGCCATCTAGACATGTTTAGACATTCAGGCAGAATATGCATATTTTGTTGTTGGCAAATAATTCATAAGTCTGTTCTAGATGCAAGCCTTCATCTAAAATATTTACTATATTTAAATGGAGCTGCTTTCTGCTGGGTTGCAGTTTTATTGCTTAATTTTTATTCATATTAATTATATTTATATTATTTATTTTTATTAATTTTTTGTAGCATATGACTGCCTGCTTGCAATGAAATAAAACACCCTGCATTTTTACCGCTGCTGTCAGGATTACACTGTTTTCTTGGTGTTTTGCTTTGCTTCTGTCTCCCTAACACATGTACCTTGACCTGGTTCCCTAGCATTTGCCTGTTTGTTCACTTATTACTGGTTTTGTTCACCTGTTCTCTCCATTAACTCATTAATAACTCATTTTTGCCCTGTGTTTCCTCAGCTCTTTGTTCAGTGTTGTGATTTGTTTGGTTGTGTTAGCTGCTCATTAAAATTAGTTGAAATTAGCCATGGTTTTATTTCAAGAGGATACCCACAAACCTGGATTCAGTCAGGGTTTGACAACGTGAAGAAATCAAAGAGAATTCAGTTAATAAATAATGATCAAAGGAAACAAAAACAACCATTTTCATTTAATGACATTCTCACTTAATTACAAGAACAGTCATTGAGAATCAGAGCAAGTGAACATAAATCATCTGTTTGTAGACATAATGTTACTTCCTCGATCGCTTGACTTTTTATTGACCGTAATATGATATTGAACAACTTAGACATTGAGAAAATGAATGTTTCTCACTGTGGTAGAGATATTGATTAAAAAATAAATAAAATAAAATAAAAATTTACAAAGAGAAGCATTTTGAATGTTTTATTAAAGACAATGCTCTCTTTGAGTATAAATGAGGAATTTGATCTTTTGTGTTTTCTGAAATTTTCCTTTATTTAATTTTTTAATAGTTTATGAACAGCATTTTTTTTTTCTTCAAGAATCGTTCTTCAGATTATAAAAAGGTAAGAAAGAGATGGTTCTTTAAAGAACCTTTGACTGAATGGTTCTTTGTGGAACCAAAAATGGTTCTTCTATGGCATCGCTGTAAAGAACCTTTTGAAGCACCTTTATTGCCCCCATTAATTAGTCTTTGATGTTAAATTGGAGTCTGTGGATTAATCAGTTTGTTTGTCGTTTATTACATAATCACTGAGAAACAAAGAATTGTCACACTGACGAAGCCAGATAGCCCAAAAGTTTGTCTTTTATCACCTGCTTTAATTCAAAATATTTTATAGTGCAGACCCACCTTTGTAATGCTTGAATAAATACAGGTCTCAACACCTAAACCAGCTGGGAGAGTGCAGTGATTTGCCCCGATTCAAATTTTCATAAGAAATGATGTACATCCCAGATCAGGGAATGGAGGGACATAAGTGGTGAAGGCATAACAATTTGAAAATTAACATGTAATCTCACCTGTACAATCTGTCTAAATATAATCTCTAACTCCATGTGTTCAGGGTGAATGAGTCCAGGTAATGTTTAATCTGTTGGAAAGTTAACTGATTGCAAGACAACACTGATATATTGTTGTTGTTTTCTCAGTGACATTTAAGTGTACCAGGTATGTTGGATTAACAGCGAGCTGATAACAGAATATAGAGCTGACATTGATTGAACTAAAATTGATTTATAGTTTTTGATCACAGTCATGTCTGTTTCATGGCTGCTTTGCTTCATTTGATGTTTAGTTTCATTATTATGATCAAAAACACAGCTGTCGATGTCTGACATGCGTGTGAAATCTCCTCCACATCTGACACCAACTGAAATACTAACGTTCTCTTCATTATTTATTTGTCTTTACGTGTGTGTGTGTGTGTGTGTGTGTGTGTGTGTGTGTGTTCTTCTGTCTCTGACAGGTATTAAACTCCTTCATAATGCTTAAAGTGTTTGAATGCATGTTTAGATGCTCTTTCTCAGTAAATGGGTGTGTTAAGCAGAGTTTGAAAACACACATACAATGGTGTTGATTTGCACTTGATTGACAGGTTCAACGGTTCTGCCTCCACCTACAGTTAACATGTTCATACATTGTAATGCCAGTCTTCTCTTTTCTTCCAGTAAATCACAGGCTTCTGTGAATTATATTGGTGCGTAACCACTCAGAAAACCTAGCAATGGTTTAATGATTCCAGTTAAATTGCTTTGTATATGTTTATGACAATGTGTACTAGCTTCTGTTTAGTGTTAATAAGGTGGCCCGATCTCAGCATACAGTAGTATTAATAATATATGTAATAAGCCTATAAGCAAAATTTCAACTCGCAGCTTGACACCAACAGAAAATCATGTGATTTTTGTTAAGACTTTATTAAGAGCTAATCTGAACAACTTGCAGTCTTTTGGTCTCCAAGATCTTTATGCTGACTTTAAAAATGCATGGCCTGTCTTAAAGGAAAAAAAAATGAGATGACTAGATGAGTTTATGCAAAATTGAGAAAACATTAATTCAAACGCAGTGAACATTTAAGATGATTTCCAGAGGAAACGTGTGTATTAAGTATAACAAGACTTTATTTTCAGGCTTGTCAGCTTTGTGGCGGTATTGAGAAGCACACAAGACACTCGAGGTGATGTCTTCCGTTAGAATTCAGCGAAATATCAACTTTCACTTTCACTTCTGGCTCATGTGATGCTGTTTCTCTCCGGCAGGAGGCGCTGTGACTCCGAGATGGCTTGTAAAGGATTGCTATAGTTATTGTCATTTTACGGTTTTAAACAGTGTTGTAAACCGTTCACAACTGTTTTAAAACGTCCAAATAAACCTAAACGTATTGAATGTATTTGTTTAGTTATCTGACAGTTGAAATAGGCCTATGCGTCTAAATCACTAATTTGTTGAATCCTTGAAACACTGCCTGAGCTGTGTGTGTGTGTGTGTGTGTGTGTGTGTGTGTGTGTGTGTGTGTGTGTGTGTGTGTGTGTGTGTGTGTTTCGCGCATGCGCACCGCTGCGCTCTTTTAGTTATTCACTCATCCACAATCTCAAAAAGGAAATTCACCTTCAGACTTCAGTCTCGTGAAGCAGCGTGTTTGTGTTCAAATGATTTTGTTTTCAGACGTGTTCTGGTAACGTGTTTCTTTAGAAGTGTTTTATGAGAATATGAACTCATCTGTCGGATTTATAGCGCAAGTTTTTGGATCTGTTTGTTTGCTGTGATCGCTTCGGACGGACTCGTGATCGCCATCCTCAGTCGGTTTGATCTAATCAAGAGTTAACCGTTTAACCGGCGAAAAGAAAACAGATGCGGATTCCTATAACGGCTCGATTTCTGATGGAGTTGTTTATGCATTTATAAACGCTAACTCTTTGCAGCTGTCTGAAAGAAACGGTACTGGAAAACCACCCCGAAACCGATCAATAGAGGCATGATTGATTCATTTGATCGGTGTCCCGTTACATTCTGCTCCGGTCTGAAGAGCGCTTCCTCGCGTTAATGATGCTTTGAGTGACAATAAGTGTTGTCGTTTTTTGTTTGTTTGTTTGTTTTTTTGTCCGGTCATGTGTTCACTGAAAGCTCTCCAGGACTGGTGTCGAGGTGTTTGTGAAGGTTACTCTGATGTTCTGATCACAGACATGAGCTCCTCATTCACAGATGGACTGGCTTTCTGTGCCATCATCCACAAACACAGACCCGATCTACTGTAAGAATCAAGAGTCACTGAGTCATGAAGAAAATTATAGGCTACATGATCATCTTAAACAAGATACGGGGCAAACTAGTTAAAGAGAGAAACTATTACATAAATTATCAGCTCATCACTGTACCAGAGTATTATCATGGGTTATGCACATGTTAGTACGTTTACCATTGTAGCCTATTGTATGATAATCTTTCAGTATGGGATGTTTCTTTTACCTTGGTATCACCTTTTTAGGAAAACTAGCTGGTCTCAGTGGCTTAATATAAAATTTAAAAAAATAAATAATACATTAATAAAATAATAAAATAACTTGATTTGAATATGCATTAAATGATTGTTTTACTTAAGCAACTTGTTAAAATAGTTGCAAAACTATACACAGATTTACTTTTCCCCTATTGTTATTGTTAAGTTAAAAACTAATGCAGTCAGCTTAATTATAATTTCAATTCCTGTGGTTTGTGATATGCAGAATGAAGCAATGATGAAATAATGTAATGAAATTGTATCAAATTTCATGAATGTGAGTGTAATTTAATCATATTTTCTTAGGTGCACATTTGATTGATTGATTGATTGATTGATTGATTGATTGATTGATTGATTGATTGATTGATTGGATTCCTCCCAGTTTGAAAACTCTTGCTCTTATTCAAATATCAGTAGTGTTTTCTGCTTTGTTTAGAAACATGTCTTCTGCCTCAGTGTCTTCTCGTATCCAGATGTGTTCTGCATGTATCTGATGTATCTTCAGCTCTCTGTTGGTTTCTCTCTGCAGAGATTTTCACTCCCTGTCCAAACACAACGTCTACGAGAACATGCGTCTGGTGAGTTTCTGAAGACATCGGCTGGACTTTTGTTCCTGTTGTTAAAGAGGTTGAACCGTCACATGTGAGATGGAGGAGTCTCTTCAGAAAAAAGGCTCAAAGAGCTTCCTTTTTTTCCCCTCATAAATCATAATAAACCATCTCAGATGTCAGGTTCTGCTCCAGAGAAGCTCCCTGTGATGAATGCGTTGAGTGACTTGTCCGTCTCATTCCTCTTCATCAGGCGTTTGACGTTGCGGAGCGCGAGCTGGGAATTCCTGCTCTTTTAGATCCGGATGAGCTGGTGTCTGTGGAGGAGCCGGACCTCCTGTCCATCATCACGTATGTCTCTCAGCTCCACTGTGTCTTCAGAGGAAACTCTCACGGTACGGATCATGAGAGACCATCGACCGTTAAAGATCTCGCATGTTCATCATGATTCATCAGAGCTGAAATTTGTCATTTTATTGATGGATTACACTCTCTGTATTTTCATCAGTCAGCCAGAAGATTCCTGTGAACAATGAATCCAGCAACACCAAAACACAAGAACAGACACACACTCGGGTATCTTTCTATCTGCCTGTCGCTTTTTGTTTTGCTTTTTTTTTTGTCTGTCCGTCTGTCTGCTTGTCTGTCTGATAACTCATCTCTCTGCTCTCATTCTCTCAGTTCTCATCAGATGTGGTCCGATCGTCAGATAAAAGAGTCTGTAGTGTCTGTCACACACGTGTTCATCTCATTCAGAGGGTTTTGGTGAAGGGATGCCTGTATCACCGCTCCTGCTTCAGGTAAAACACACTCACTCACACACAAACACTGAACACACACTCTCTCTAAATACACACACGTTTGTTTCACTGTATTACTGAAGACATTGCATAGACTTCCATGACTTCCATTGTTTTTATATCAGTTTAGTGATATGTTCATGGCCTAATCCAACCATCACAGTAACCTAAACTAGTAAGGACCAGTCAAATGTCCCTAGTCGTTTGTCGTGATATTTGACCCTCACAGGTATAGATAAACCCTATTGTTTCAGATGCAGTCGCTGTCGTCGCTCTCTGCTGCCGATCTCTTTCACAGTGGACAGTGAGACGGGTTCACTGCAGTGCAGTTATCCCTGCAAACCTGCTCCTGATCACGACCGGCCCGCAGATCAACACTCACAGAACGACACCAGTGAGACGGACGGAGACAGGAGTGAGACGGACGGAGACAGGAGTGAGACGGAAGGAGACAGGAGTGAGACGGACGGAGACAGGAGTGAGACGGAAGGAGACAGGAGTGAGACGGACGGAGACAGGAGTGAGACAGACGGAGACAGGAGTGAGACGGACGGAGACAGGAGTGAGACGGAAGGAGACAGGAGTGAGACAGATGAAGACAAACTTAATGATGGACGTCTCTCCACCTCATCAGAGACTGACATACAAGAACCTCCCAAACCTGCTCCCAGAAAGAAGGCGGAGCCTCAGGAACCTCCTAGCCCCACCCCCAGATCACCGGATCATCGCCCTGACAACGGTTAGAATCTTCATCTCTGTGTTGCTATGTCACACTTACTATTACTAAACAGATAGTTTCGGCTCTGCATGCTGGTCCGTGATCATTAATGATTCATGTGTTTATTTGAATTCAAACAGGCAAAAGCTTTTTGCTTTGTCCCAATCACTCTCTTCCCAGCATGCACTGGGCAATGAATAATTAATAATGTTATATTGATTGACTTTTTGCCAGTTTTACATACACCGTTGTCAAAAGTATTGTCATCACATTTACTAAAGATTGGCAGAGTTTGTTCTTCGTTTTATTGTTTTTTTTTTTCTTGAGTGTTTTTGTGAGTGTTCATGTGAATAGGACATAAAATATATAGTTTTAAATTATTCAGTATTATGTAAAGTAATATCTGTATAGAGCAATTTTTAGGTTGACGATATGTCTTCATAGTTGCTAAATCACGCTTCATTGTTACAGCGATGATAGCTTAATTTGATTGTTTCTTTAATTCGTATGGCTCTAATTCTTGTTTAAATAAGCACTCACAAAACAAAAACTCTCATCAAATACTATTTTCTTAGTTTTGTTCATAACAGAGTTATTAATATAACTGTTACATATATAATATAGCGATTATATACAGTGCATTTAATTTTAAATAGGTGATTATTTCAGTGATGGTTTACCTCGATGTTTTAAATACAGTCATGAAATACTTGAAGTACTGCTTGTATTTGTATCAGCTGAAATGCATGTTTTATTGTGTGTTTTTCTCGTTCTGGTCTCAGTCTCGTCTCAGAGCGCCGTCCGTAAGGAACATCCCTGGATGAAGCTGGTTGATCCGGGTCCCTGGTCTCGTCTTCCTCCGGCTCCGGCTCCATCCGCTCATTCACGCCACCGGCCTGCGACATTCAACCCCTTCCTGGAGGACGATGAGGATGAGTCCAAGGATGAAGAGGTACTGAATGAAGGTAGTTTCTGAAGAACAGGTTTATTCAACCAGCGCTGGTTCTTCACTGGTTTGGACTCCTCTAGTTTTAGTTTGGACTCCTCTATATTTAGTCTCCTGTAGTTCAGACGAGTCATGTGATCTCCAGGCTGGGAATAGAGCTGCTGGTGTTACCAGAGGTCGTCAGTATCAGGTTTACCTCAGAAGCACACTGATTCACAGTCTGTGACTCATTTACAGTTTTTAACTGCTTACACACATTTTCAAAACTTTGCCTCTTTTTATCAAATCTTTACACACAAATCCAAGAATTGCACACACAAAATGCAAAATGCAGGAAAAATGCAAAATAATTCCTGATAGATTATTGTGCGTTACATAGAGAATGTATGTGTGTTGTGTTTTGAAAAAAAGTGTTTTATGCAATTGAAAACTGAGTCAAAGGCTGAGAATTAGCGTATGGTTTTGCAGATTTGGTGTGTGCTTCTTCTGCTTGAGAGTCAGGTTTCAGAAATTGTGTGACAAGTAAAGATTTGTGTGTAAGCAGTTGAAAAAATATATATTTAAACAAACTGTCAGCTCTAAACAGTAATGAAAGTGGCACAAATTCAGTTTGATCAGGGAAGGACAAGAACGT
Organism: Acrossocheilus wenchowensis; assembly: GCA_029620275.1. Classification (NCBI taxonomy): domain Eukaryota; kingdom Metazoa; phylum Chordata; class Actinopteri; order Cypriniformes; family Cyprinidae; genus Acrossocheilus; species Acrossocheilus wenchowensis. The sequence continues at coordinate 47,763,813 of CM056135.1, forward strand.
CAAACTTTGCCTAATTCATCACCCAGTCATGATGAGATCAGATCTGAGTCTAGACCTTCAGAAACCAGACTAGACCCGAGTCCCAAATTCAGACCAAGAAGCAGGATCTCCACTTTAATGAACTGAAACAGAGAACACAGTGCAGCTCTGATTTCCCTCAGAGTCATGTGATTTCTCTCTAACGTTCAAGCTGTGGTTGAAGCTCTTATCTGTGTGAGCTTCAGTCAGTCAGAGAACCAGACAAACAAACATCTGACGCTCAAAACTGAAGAGTCACAGTTTGTGGTTGTGGGTTATTTTTCTCTTTGCAATCTCACATGATTTTGTTTGTGTGTGTGTGTGTGTGTGTGTGTGTGTGTGTGTGTATTTTAACATCAGACTGTCTCTCTGTTTTTCTCTTTGTCAAGAAAAACTCTTTCAGTTGCAAAACCTCAGTTGCACACAAACCCCAAACCTCATCTTCAGTTCCCAGCATGCACCAGGCTGCAGCTTCTGTTCATGGTTTCCCGCTCATCAAGAGGAAGGTGAGACACAAACGGTCTCTGATGTGCTGCTGGAGTGAACGATACTACATATTAATGATAGGAGAGCTTCACTTACAGTACAAGAGAGAGAAAAATACATTTCATTATTTTAATTAATAATTTCTTTCAGGTTTCAGTTAGCATGCATCCGTTTCTCTGTGTAATCGTATTTAAAAACATTCATAAAAATATTGTGCTTTCAATGTTAGATATGAAAAGAGCTTTCTGATGAACCGTTTGTAGCAACTGCAGCAGTTTAATTCAGTTTGAAATGTTTTCCAAACCTTAAATGTGACCCTGCAGCACAAAACCAGTCATAAGTAGCACAGATATATTTGTAGCAATAGCCAACAACACATTGTATGGGTCAAAATTATTGATTTTTCTTTTATGCCAAAAATCATTAGGATATTAAGTAAAGATAATGTTCCATGAAGATATTTTGTAAATTTCCTGCCGTAAATATATCAAAACTTAATGTTTTATTAGTAATATGCATTGCTAAGAACTTTATTTAGACAACTTTAAAGGCAATTTTCTCAATATTTTGTTTTTTTGCACCCTCAGATTCCAGATTTTTAAATAGTTGTATCTCGGCCAAATATTGTCCGATCCTAACAAAGCTTATTTATTCAGCTTTCAGATGATGTATAAATCTCAATTTCAAAAAATTGATGACTGGTTTTGTGGTCCAGGGTCACAAACGATTTTGATGTTAAGATATATTAATAAAGCACAGGATCACAAACTGCACAAATCCCCTTCTGCTTCTGAGGTTTGGGATTGAATCTGCTTCTGTCTTTCAGCATCAGATGTCTGAGTGTCTGTTCCTGATGACTGATTGAGTGTGTGTTCAGGTGATCACAGACACACGCGTGTCGGAGAAGCAGGTGTGTGAGGAGCAGAAGAAGCTGGAGGAGCGTCTGCTGGAGCTGGAGAGGAGAGGAGTGCAGCTGGAGACTGAGATGAGGAGACGCACCAATGGTGAGAAACACAACAACAGATACGTTAATGATCAGTGTTGGGGGTAACACATTACAAGTAACGCAAGTTATGCAATCAGATTACTTTTTTCAAGTAACTAGTAAAGTAATGCATTACATTTTGATTTACAAGGAAATATCTGAGTTACTTTTTCAAATTAGTAACACCAGTTACTTTGTTTTCCATGCATCACGGTGATTTGATACAAGCCTCAACATGGTCTTTCGAAGCAGTCTGCTTCAATAGAGTAAAACAGGCTCAGTGTCAAACGTCCCACCTCTACTGTACAGTAATAACCACTATAGAGGAGATAGATAGTGATGAACACCTGAACCTCCTCACACAACAAGCTAATGCTAATGCAAAGAAATGAAACAGACAGCTACCCTGCTGAAAAAAAAAAAAACAGTAGAACGCTGCCCAAAACACAATAGAAAATGTAATGGTTATAATGGGAGTTGTATTGGTTTAAATGGAAACTATAATGGTGTCTACTGGTATGTGATGGATTCTGTTGGTGGGATGTTAAATCCTGTTGGAAAAATGCCCAAAACACACTACAAAAATGATTTTTGTAATGGTTTTACTGGAAAAAATCTAATGGTTTATAATGGTATTTTAATGGAAACCATTGGAATTTCTGTGATGGTTTCTATTGGGCTTCTATTGTTTTGTTTTTTTTAGCAGGGTAGCAGATGTGCTAAATATTTTAACAAAGAGACATGCTAATAGACATGCTGTAAACAGACAAGCTGTAGACACAGCTAAACCCCACATGAAAAAAATACTATAGTGATTTATAGTAAATACTGTAGTGTTTTTGAGCCATACTATAGTAAAGTACTTGGATTAATTTGTTGTGGTAATTCTATAGTTGCTGTGGTAATATAAAAACTATAGTAATATAAACAAAGACTTTATCCAATACTGTACTACGTTTTCTACTACTATATGCTATATTATACTACAATACACTACAGTTTACTGTAGTAAAAACTAAAGTATACTACAGTATTTATTACAGTTTATCAGTTTGCTGTAGTCAATACTACAGTATGCTGTAGCATTCATTAAGTGTTGTAAATATTATAATATATACAGTATAATACACTTTACTATAGTATGGTTCAAAAACACTAAAGGATTTATTATAAATTACTGTAGTATTTTTTCATGTGGGCTGCTATCAGACGCAGTAAACAGACAAGCTAACTGTGTGTGTGTGTGTGTGTGTGTGTGTGTGTGTGTGTGTGTGTGTTTCAGAGAGTCTTCTAGTCGACTGGTTCCTTCTGATTCATGAGAAGAACATGTTGGTGCGCAGAGACACAGAGCTGGTGTATATGTGAGTAACACACACATTACGACACAAACTCAGATACACACCATGTTGAGCAGAATGCGTGTAACATGTAATGTGTGTGTTTTCAGGGTGAAGCAGCAGCGTCTGGAGGATCAGCAGGCTGATGTGGAGTTTGAGATCAGACGCCTCTTCAACAAACCAGGTGACCAGAAACACAATAAAGCATGTTTATACATGTGAATATGTGATTTAATGCTGATTAGTGCGAATTCTGCTTTAATCTCAGAAGAACACGACAGTTTGCAGTGTATGAACTGATCTGAGTAGTGTATGTCGTAGTTGATTGTGTGTGTGTGTGTGTGTGTGGTGTGTGTGTGTGTGTGTGTGTGTGTGTGTGTGTGTGTGTGTGTGTGTGTGTGTGTGTGTGATGCTCAGAGCAGGACTGGAGCTGCGACGACAAACATCAGGAACATCAGCTGATGTCTCGCCTGCTGTCAATCATCCAGCAGAGGAATGAGATCATCAGCAGCTTGGATCAGGACAGGCAGAGGTCAGAGGTCACGTGATCAGCAGTGTGAGCTCACATGATAATAGTGTTGTTACTGATGGATGTGTTTGTGTTCTTCATCAGGGAGGAGGAGGAGGACGGTATGCTGACCGCTGTGATCCAGAGGATGGGTGAGAAACAGCCCTCTTTCTCTTTCTCTTCTTCTGTCCTGTAGTTTTACTGCTTTAACGCTCTCCGTCTCTCTCTAGAGTTCCTGACACAGACAGACAAATCCAGCAGGAGCTTTAAACCCCTTCAGATGTTCAAGAAGTCCAGCCGTAAGACTGAAAACACCAGCAGCAGAAGAAAGAAGAAAAACAGCTGAAGAACAGAAAGAGACTGTTTATTAAATAATGTCCAGTAATGGAAAATAAAAACTCACAGCAGGACAAACTGAACTGTTTATTTAAAAGTTAATAAGTGTGTAGCATGGCCACATTTTATCAGTTTTCATCATCTACCCTTTTCTATGCACTTTATATTTGTATACACTTATTTATTTGTGACATCATTATGTGTTTTTGTTTTTAGGATAAGATGTTTTGAGCATGATTTATCACACGCTTCCCAGTCAAACCTCAGTCTCATCATCGTCAGCCCTCCAGCTAAGCAGCATCTCTTCCTGTTGTCTCTACTAGTGGGAAAAATAAGCTTTTCACAGCTTTAAATCAACTAAACAAATTACTTAGTGTTTGATTCACTATTTCGAAGCACTGATGACACCTTCTGGTCAAAATGGTGCAAATGCAACGAAAACTCAGCCATGAGCTCGGTCTATTAATCTACAAATAATTAAATGGCATTTTGTGCAATTTTCTTTCTTGTTTTGTGTGTTTTTAGACAGGACCTGACGGTACATCTCAATTTTTGTTTTAAACACACATTAATATTAAAATTAATCAATTAAAAATGAACCTACCTTTATAAAACTGACCCAAGACATGTTAAAACATTAGACACTCGTGAGTTCTCCAGCTCAATGTCATATTTCTCGAATTTTAAAATGTTTTCAGACCACATGATGCAATGAAGCCTCATTTCCTAAAGTCACGGGACCTGTCGAGTTTGATTGCAAGCTCTGGAACCATTCATTTGAAACATTTGTAAATATTTCGTTAATAATATAAAACAGACATTTACATCATTTACTTTGTTTTGAGCTGTCATTCAATAGTTTCTGTCAGTGTGGCATGTCTGCTTATTAACTTTGTGCTTGTTTTCTCTATCTCTCGCTTCTTCTTTGGGGCTTGTTTTCTAAATTCTGCTGTGTATTTGGGTTAGTGATTGGCGTCCATATCACAAAAAAATGTATGACTGCTTTCAAGCTGCTCCAGACACCTGTACCATCTGAGTTTTACTGCCTGTGCAGACATGTTAGTGTTTGTTTTCATTGTAGTCTTTATTTTCCTCAGCTATTCAGTTTTCATTTAACCAGGAAAGTCACGTGTGCACACATGCTACTGACAAAATCTGTAATTCAGATCTGAGTTTCCATGTAAAAATATAGCACATGTACATCACATTGAAGCCTATTTAACCTCTGCATTTGCATCTGCAAAGATGTAGCCTACTTTTTAGTGTTTGAAAATATATAAATGAAAAATTTTGTAACAAAAATAAATAAAACTAATTTCATTCATTTGTATATTCCTTAAGACTTATAGAAAAAAAGAAGCCTAAGCCTACAATGACAATAAGCAACAGTAAAATATGAATTAAGCTGAATCAAATTGATTGTGAAAGTTTGTGGTTCATTGTTTTATTTATTTTTATGAAAACACAGCAACAATAAAGACAAACTCGCTTACATTAAATAAAGAAATGAAACCTTTATTAACAAAAGTTGCGTTTTAATTGTCACTTACTTTAATTAGTTTTCTTTAAAAAGCCTCTTTTTGCAAATTAGCATATGTGACCCTGGACCTCAAAAGCAGTCTTAAGTCGCTGGGGTATATTTGTAGCAATAACCAAAAATACATTGTATGGGTCAAAATTATCGATTTTTTATTATGCCAAAAATCATTAGGATATTAAGTAAAGATCATGTTCCATGAAGATATTTTGTAAATTTCTTACTGTAAATGTATCAAAACTTAATGTTTGATTAGTAATATGCATGGCTAAGAACTTCATTTGGACAACTTTAAAGGCGATTTTCTCAATATTTAGATTTTTTTGCACCCTCAGATTCCAGATTAAATAGTTGTATCTCAGCCAAATATTGTCCAATCATAACAAATCATACATCAATGAAAAGATTATTTATTCAGCTTTCGGGTGATGTATAAATCTCAATTTTGAAAAAATTGACACTTAAGACTGGTTTTGTGGTCCAGGGTCACATATGCCATACTCTCTGTGTGCAAAGCATGTTTTTTCAGCTTTAGGCTGGAATCATGTTATTTGAAATTCAGAAGACTTCAAAGTTCAGGTTTAACTTTAATTTGAATAACTCAGAAATCAGACAATCGTGAACATGCAAATATGTTACATCTTACACATTGTACAAACTTACAATTTACTCAGAGCTCTATCATTAAAATTAATTATATAAATTTAATTAAACAGTTAAACTATTATAATCTTAGGATGTACTTCAAGTAAAAATATTAGTTGAAAGCACTTTTGAGTTTCTTGTTTACCATATTTAATGTGCATTAGATAAAATAAAAATGCAAAAAAATGCAAAGGAGTAAAAAAAATCTTCAGTAAATTTAAATTTAAAAGTAAATTTATTTGTATAAAGTACAAATCCCCCCAAAATAATACTTAAGTACACTAATCAAGTAAAATTACTAAGTATTTTACTTAAATCTAAAGTTACTACTTTAAATCTATTCAAGGACTCTCTTTGTTCATCATTTAACAAGAAAACCGCTGTATTAGCGAACATGAAAGAACAATGAACAATACATTTATTACATTATTTATTAATCTTTGTTAATGTTAGTTAATAAAAAAACAGTCGTTCATAGTTTGTTCATGTTGGCAATCCATCTCATGAGCACTTGTCAATAAATGTGGAACACACAACACTATTAAACATTTATTTAACACACATACTTATTTACATTTCAAATTTGCACCTAACACGCCTGTATTTTTTATATTTGTATATATATATTTTTTTTATTATCTGTCTTGTCACTGTCATTCATTCTTAACTAATGTAGTAAACTAATGTTAACTAGGCTAATGAACCTTATTACTTATTATAGTGTTACTGAAAATTATATTATATACTATTATTTATAAGTGGGGGAAGGATCCGGAGAAAGAAAATGAGAAAGGAGGAATCAATGAAGGACAACTTATTTGTACATATTCTTGATCACTGGGGCATCACTTCAAAGCATCATCATTTTATATTATAAATTATATTTAAATTATTATATTATAATTTATATAAGTTTTATATTTAAACAAATCTGAAGGTCACTGAAAGTCCCTCAGTGAATCTCAACATTTGAGAATCCAAAATTACAATAAATCATAGGCATCATTTGATACAAACGACACCGAATGATGATTGAACAACTGAACTTAACATGCAACAAATGTCAAAATCACAGTTTAAAATAAACATAAGCTACAGATATATTTAATATTCTAACTTACGGTCCAGTGCCATCTCCTCTCATGGCAAATGTTAATTTCCAGCTGTTCTGGTGTATTATAGTGTTTTATACTGAATATGGTGAATATTCAGTGTTTATGAATCACCATGGTAACCAATGTGTAGCCAATCCTAGCAACAGTTTATAGCAAATGTAGCATACAGCAAAATGAACGAGCCATATCTCATCAGCAGAACGCACTGATTCAGAGACTGGATTGCTTTCAGTCGTATCACTGTAGCAACTGCCTAGTGCAGTTATATTTATTGTTGAATATGTGAAATCTGCCTCCACATTGATCAACTAGATGACTTGAAGCACAGTTTCCTTAATGTGCGTCTATTAGAGAGTTTCCTTCAGATCTCCAGAGTGAAGAGAATGATAGCATTTCTTCACCAAACACTAACAGTGATCAGTGAACTTATTAATCACATTGAACACATGCATGAGGTCCAGGACTGGATGAATAAACACTTGTTCTTGATCTCTGTTATTAACACCTTATGTTTCATGTGTTTCACAGAATCCAGAAGTATCAACTACAGACACAGTATTGACTTGGTTTCTGTTGTTTTCTCTCCTCTTCCTCTCTCTGTCTCCGTCTCCTCTCTTCCTCTCGTCTGAATCTCTGAGCATCCTCAAACATCTGATTGATGTAATGTCCTCCTCCATTCTGCTCTGTCATTGAGTCAATCTTCTGCAGCAGATCATTCACCTGCTCTCTGTTATTCTGATCTTTATTGTTGAAGACGTGATATCTGCCTCCACACTGATCAACTAGACGTCTTAATCTGCAGTTCTGTTTAATGAATTCCTCTACAGATTCTTCATACAGCAGATCTTTATAAGTGAAGAGAAGGATGGAGTATTTTAACACTTGTTCCCCAAACATCATCTCAATCATCTGAGGAATCTGTTCCTCATGTTCAGTGAATCTCATAATCACAGGAAACACTATGAGAAAAGCATGAGGTCCAGGACTGGATAGATAAACACTTCTTGCCATCTCTGTCATTAACTGTTCAGACCTCATCTCAGTGTCAAAGAATCCAGGAGTATCGACTACAGACACAGATCTGCCTGAAACAGTGGTGCGAGCTTCAGAGCAAACACTGGTCACTGCATACAGACTCATGTCAGTTCTGAACACTTTCTGTCCCAGTATTGTGTTTCCAGCTGCACTTTTCCCAGCACCAGTTTTACCCAGAAGAACAATCCTCCTGGATGAGAGACTAACAGCAGGAGTGACTGCTTCAACATTTTCTGGTATATTTCTCTTCAGTGAATTCAGTTTCAGTTTGTCTTCTCCTACTGTATAAAAAGAAACAGAGATTGAATACCATTTTTTTTAACTCCACTCACTGCAAATATTTTTGATAAAAGGGGGGTCCATAATATTTGACATTGTTATAAAAGACTCACCCATTGTGTGACAGTATGGCTTAAGCATTTTTCTAAGCAGCTCTTGAACTTGCGTAGTGTGTCCTCTTTTCTTGTTGTCGAACACATGGTATCTCTGATCATATTTTTGAATTAGTTTCTCCAGTGCTTCAGTCTCACTGATGAATTCTTGTATTGTCATGTTTTCTTCCTCCAGTTCGTCTCCTCTGGTGAAGAGAATCCAGGTTTTATTGAGGCGTTCTTCTCCCAGCAGCTTCTCAAACTTCTCCACAGTTTCTCTCTCGTCTTCAGTGAATCTGTCAGCTCTGATGACCAGCAGAAACACACAGCGACCAGATTCACATCTCTGGAGAACCTTTTCAATCTTCTGCTGAATCTCGTCTTCACTCATCTCTGGGTCACAGAATCCTGGTGTGTCATAAACAGTGACTGGAATGTGACCAACAGTTCCAGATGCAACAGCAATATCTTGTGTGACAGAAGTGTAGCTTTTCTTTGAAAGGAAAGCTTGTCGTCCCAGTATTGTGTTTCCTGACGCACTCTTTCCAGTTTGTTTTCTTCCCAGAAAGACCAAATTCAGACCTAGAATTAAAAAACATCAACCTGGTGTAAAACACACCTGAAACAGTTTACCGTGGTAACCATTAATTATTACAGTAATATAACATTTCAAATCAAATCCCTTAAATAGTGTTTTACTTCAGATGTGTTTTAGTGTAGTGTTTCACAACCCTGTTCCTGTACCTGTAGCCTCCAACAGTGCACATATTAAATGTTTCTCTTATCTAATAAAGCATTTTCAGGAACTGTGTCCACTAATGAGCCCATGAGTTTAATCAGGTGTGTTCTGACTGGACATTTCATTCCTTCCAGAAACAGGACTGGGAAACTGTGTGTAGTTTTCAGTTTATTAGTCTCACACACACACACACACACACACACACACACACACACACACACACACACACACACACACACACACGCACGCACACACACACACACACACACACACACACACACACACAGATATTAGAATATGAAATGAAGATTCACAAATGAAAAAAAAAAAACTAAATCAATATTTACAGTAAAAGCAAAGCTTTACATATAGAGATACTGAACGTCGTTGATTGTATTGCTTGTATGTTCTGATTCTCTTCAGCTGAGTTCTGCTTATATTTCAGTGTTTGATTACTGCACACTGATGGTCTTCACAGACTCTGAGATCGAGACGTTTAAAAGCATGGACGAGCAGAGTTTGTTTTGAGATTAAGAGATGCAAGTAGTAGATACTATTGATCATTTACAGAATTTAAAAAATAACTTATGGAATTATCTTTTCAACTTACCGGTTGTGAGATCACTAACTTCACTTTGTTGTTTTTTGTAAAGTTCAGATTTCTGTTTTTCTGTTTCTTCTTTTTTCTTCTTCTCTCCTTCTCTTCTCTTTCTCTCTTTGTCCTGATTCTGTCGTTCTTCCCCCATCATCTTCATTCTCTCTTTCTCTTCTTCATTTTTCTTCATCAGTTCTTCTCTTTCTCTGTTCATTCTCTCCATCAGGATCTTATTTTTGTTTTTTTCTTCTTCATGTTTAGATTTAAGATCTTCTTTCTCTCTTTCCATTCTCTCTCTCTCTAATTTCAATCTCTGATTAAATTCATCACAATCTCTCTGTTCTTTCTCTCTTCTTTTCTCATCCTCTTCTCCTCTTCTGGTCTTTTCTTCTAGTTTCTGTTTTTCCCATTCTTCTCGTTCTCTCTTCATCTCCTCACACATCTTTTCCTCTCTTTGTTCTTTCTCTTTCATAAGTGTTTTGTATTGTTCTTCTCTTTCATTAAACAATTCTTCTCTTATCTTTCTCTCCGTTTCATGATTCTGTCTTTCAGTCTCTATTCTGTTCATCAGTCTGTCAATTTCTGTATCATATTCAGTCTTAAGTTTTTCTTTTTCTGCTTTTATTTTCTCCTTTTCTTGCCTAATTTCCTCTATTTCGTGTCTAAATGTCTCTCGTTCTCGTCTCACTTCATCTCGTATCTCTTTCTGATGTTTCTCTTGTTCTCTTATTTCTCTTTTCAGTTCCTCTTCTCTTCTCTTTCTCTCTTTCTCACGGTTCTGTATTTCTTCCTCCATCATCATCTTCATTCTCTCTTTCTCTTCTTCTAGTTTCTTCATCTCTTCTTCTCTTTCTCTGACTCTGTCCATCAGGATCTTAATCTGTTGTTCTTGTTTTTCTCTCTCCATCTGTCTGAACATCTTACACGAGTAGTAACTCCCTCCATTTTCTTTCAGCATGTTGTCTATCTTCTGCAGTAGATCAGACACCTGTGTTCGGTCTTCAGTCTGATTATTATTGAACACATGATATCTGTTTCCACACGCTTCAATCAGCTTCATCAGAGGAGATCCAGGTTTCCCCAAACACTGATCGATGGTTTTGTTCTTCAGGTCATCTCCTCTGGTGAAGAGCACAATGGTGTACATTAATGAGTTTTCACCAAATGTCTCTTGGATGATCTTCACTGATGTTTCCTCATGTTTAGTGAATCGTCCCAGTGGTATCAGTAAGAGAAACACATGTGGTCCAGGCAGGATCATGGAGATGCAGCTGCTGATTTCTCTCTGGATCTCCTCGTTACTCAGTTCAGTATCAAACAGTCCTGGAGTGTCGATCACAGTAACACGTCTGCTGTTGATTTCAGATGTCTGTCTCTGACTCTCTTTAGTCACTGATTCAAAAGATGCTTCTGCCTTAAAAGCGTTTCTTCCTAAGATGGTGTTTCCAGTTGCACTTTTCCCAACTCCAGTTTTTCCCAGAAGCACAATCCTCAGTTCATCATCTGTGTTTTCTCTTGAAACTGAAAATTAAAAACAGAACAATATTGAAATTTAACAAAATGTTTTCATGTATTCAAATGTCAAGATAAAGAGGAGGATCAGGTAAGGTGAGATACTTTTCACTGGTTTCATTTCAGAGTCAAATATGATCTTTGTTATATGTATACCAATTCAAACTATGAAGTGTAGCGTCTTATTTCCTTTTCCATAACAGCTCAATAATCTTTGGCACAACTGACCCTATGCCTGTAGTTAGATGATGAGTGGAATCAGACAGACAACATAAATTTACTTTCATAAATTGCCATATTAATTCATCCTAACATCAGTTTGAATATTCTAATAATCAATATTTCCTGTGAAACACTGAAGCTTGACTTTTGACCTTGTTTTTGTACAATTGGAATGTTTGAGTTTCAAAAATTAGAATTTTTGAAATTGAAAAGAATGTTGAAATTTGCAGTTCTATTGTTGAAATGTATAAATGTATACAACACTGTAGAATAAAAATAGAATTCACATTTCAACATTCACATTTGTTGTCGATTTTTTTAGCTCCATAATTTAAGGCTGATTTTCTGTTGATTACCTTTTAAGAGTAAATGTGTGTCCAGTGAATGAACTTTCTTCTTCATCTTTTCAAATTTCATCAGTTTTTTCATCTGCGCCTCCAGAAATGTCTCTGTGGAGAAAACATTTCCTCTGTTCTCTTCCAGCATCTGCTCAATCTTCTCCATCAGTGTGGACACTTGTGTTTTGGGACCAAAGAAATGATGTCGTCCTCCAAACCTCTCAATGACAGACTGTGTTTCTTCATTGAGTTCTGCCGTCTGATGCTCTGAACTCTGCTTTATGAGGATCATGATGTGTTTGTTGATTCTTGAGCTGAAGATCCTCTGGATCTCCTCTATTTCTGCTTTGTCTTCATTATTGAGTGGAGCGTCAGGAATAATGAGGAGGAAAACATGAACTCCAGGATCACAGAGAGACACACAGCGGAGAGTCTGACGCATCACTTCCTCCTCCGAGAGACCAATCAGAGCTGGAAGCTCCAGCAGACTGATCTGACGATCCTGAAGCTCCTCGTCTGATCTTCTGTCTGTCTGCTGCAGGATCTGCTCTGATATGGAGGATTTTAATGTCCCATCACTTCCACACACAACCAGATTCAGCTTCGCACACTCTGCAACTGGGAGTAGAAAAAGATTCAAATGAAAAAAAAAGTTAATTTATTACTATTCAACTATTAAACATCATCACACTCACGTCTTCCTGTGGTCTTTTTCTCCATTGATAAATACTGTGAAGCTTCAGCACAAACCAGGTGCTGTCCATCATTCATTTTCACAACGTGCTCAAAAATCTGCAGAAGATCATCAGGAGAGCTGCTCCTCTGAAGACTGAAGTGTCTGTTTGCACACTTCTGAATGATTTTCTGTAGGATGTCACTGGTTTCAGTGGGCTCTTGTGTGGTGATCACCATGGTGTGTTGATAAACACGCTCAGAGAAAGACAGCAGCACCTTCTCCACACACTCTTGATCTTCTGTTGAACACTGCTCATGTTTGAGGAGCAGAACGATCACATGAGGTCCTGGATCAGACAGATTCACACACTCTCTCACTGTCTGTGTGATCTGATGATCTGAGATGTTTGTCTGGAGCAGCTGAGGACTGTTGATGATAATCACGTGTCTGTCCTTCAGTCTTCCTCCGACTCTCTCTACAACATCTGGAGGAGCTTCACAGTCAAACGCTGCTCGTCCTAAGATGAAGTTTCCCACTCCACTGTTTTCTGACACGCTTTTCCCCAGAAGAACAATCCTCAGAGGAGTCACTTCACTCACTGAAACACACAAGTAATGTGTTACGACACCACGAACTGTAGCATTCTACTATCACAGATAGTACACGGTTCTAAATAGAACCTTAAAAGGTTCTATCAGGCACTACATATTTGGAACTCCTAATAGGTTCTATATAGAACCCTTTTTAAGGTTCAATCAAAAGAACCCTCTAGCGTTCTTTGTAACAGGGAAAATGTTTCTATATAGAACCCCAATTAAACTTTTTTTTTTTCTAAGACTTTACACACCAGCAGGACTACATTTGGACTAAAAGTGCTGTAGATCAAGCATGTGTTGCATGTTGTACACTATGGTCATTGATATTCTTCTATTGACTTACGGTCGGGTAGTCTTTCTTTGCTCCATCTTCTCCTGTGAGCAGAACCGCAAACAACAGCTGTAGAAAAAAATAAAAATAAAAAAACACTTACATTTGACTTGGATATGTCGCAATGACTAATAACAAATACAAAGCACATTAATGAGTGTGTGTGTTTTTTTAAAGTCAAATTTATTGATTCGCTGAAAGAGTACAGATAATACTCTGGTACATACTAGACTTTCGATACGCAGAAAACACAGTGTTTCATCAAGTATATGAAGCACATCATTTCAGTACTTAGCAGTGTGATAATTTCAGGTTACATGTTTTATCAGCTTTATTTTAAATCTGAGCCTTCAGTTTGGTTTCTAAGTTAAGTCAAGTCAAGTCACCTTTATTTATATAGCGCTTTTACCAATACAGATTGTGTCAAAGCACTTAACAGTATCAAATTGGAGGACAGAGTGTCAGTAATATATAATAAGATTAAACATTTAATTTTCAGTTAAAGGCATTTCATTATTGAATTCAGAGATGTCATTGTCTAGCTCAGTTTAGTTTAAATAGTATATGAGCAATCAAATCGGCGATAATCGCTAGAAATGAGGTGTCCCCAACTGAGCAAGCCAGAGGCGACAGCGGCAAGGAACCAAAACTCCCTCTGAGACAGAATGGAGAAAAAAAAACCTTGGGAGAAACCAGGCTCAGTCGGGGGGCCAGTTCTCCTCTGACCAGACGACACCCACAGTTCAAAAGTTTCAGGTTCTAACAATAGTAGTATTATGTAGTTAGGTATTTTATTATATTTTTAGTTATATTTCTTAGTTTTAGTGTATTTTAATCGAGGTCTCTGGGGGTCATCTGGGTGTCCTGGTCTCCGCTGACGATCAGGGCTGCAGACATCATCTCTTGGTGCTGATCCACCATCTGATCATAGGAAAGAAACAGACAAATATTAGCGTAGATGCCATTCTACTTACGATGTAGCGAGTACACCGTGTGTTGTGGGAAGTGTTCCCGGTTCCGGTTGATCTAATTAATGCAGCCTAACAATCCTTTAACGGATTTGAATAATAGAAGCGTATTAGTGTGTTATGTGTACGCCAGGGTAAAGAGATGGGTCTTTAATCTAGATTTAAACTGACAGAGTGTGTCTGCCTCCCGAACAGTGTTAGGTAGATTGTTCCAGAGTTTGGGTGCTAAATAGGAAAAGGATCTGCCGCCCGCAGTCGATTTTGATATTCTAGGAATTATCAAACGGCCAGAGTTTTGAGAACGCAGCGGACGTGGAGGACTATAATGCGATAAGAGCTCGCTCAAGTACTGAGGAGCTAAACCATTCAGGGCTTTATAAGTAATTAACAAGATTTTAAAATCTATCCGATGTTTGATAGGGAGCCAGTGCAGTGTTGACAGAACCGGGCTAATATGGTCATACTTCCTGGTTCTAGTAAGGACTCTAGCTGCTGCATTTTGGACTAACTGTAGTTTGCTGATCAAGCGTGCTGAACAACCACCCAATAAAGCATTACAATAGTCTAGCCTTGAGGTCATAAACGCATGAACTAACATTTCTGCATTTGACGTTGAGAGCATAGGTCGTAATTTAGATATGTTTTTGAGATGAAAAAACGCAGTTTTACAGATGCTAGAAACATGGCTTTCAAATGAAAGATTGCTATCGAACAGCACACCTAGGTTCCTGACTGATGAAGAAGAATTGACAGAGCAGCCATCAAGTGTTAGATAATGTTCTAGGTTATTACATGTGGGGTTTTTAGGTCCGATAACTAACACCTCTGTTTTTTCAGAATTTAGCAGTAAAAAATTACTCGTCATCCAGTTTTTTATATCGACTATGCATTCCGTTAGTTTCTCAATTTGGTGTGTTTCACCGGGCCGCGAAGAAATATAGAGCTGAGTATCATCAGCATAACAGTGGAAGCTAACACCATGTCTCCTGATAATATCTCCCAAGGGTAAGTTAGAAACTGTGTTTAACAATTTATAGGACTCTTTGAATGAACACTACACATCATATAACGTACATCTTATAGAAAGGGGCTGCTGATATTTCACAAACACTCGTGTCCTGAAACATCAACAGAAACATGACTGACAACGAATGGTTAAATACCTGTTTAAATAGCCTTTTTTTTTTTTGTAAATATTCTTTTGCCAAAATAAAAAAAAAAAACATTTTTTGATTAGTAAAACTTCTTAATTATAAAGTACACAGATCTTGTCCATGGTTTCATCTCTCAAAAGGACAAAGATAGTAGTTCACTTCAGATGAATCTTTATATGAACTGCATTCATTTATTTAGCTCATATCTTAGGTGTAACCTGCATACATCCACATGTTTCAATAACACTTATTTGATATGGTATGACTGACTGTTGTTACTAATGTTAATATTCATTAATAGTGATCTCTCACCTCTGCTTTCTCTGCTGGTCATGTTGATATTCTGTTCTTTCTTCAGTCATGAGTCGATCATCTTCTCTGACTCCTGACATCTGTCTGTTCATCGTCCTGTCAGACATAACACTGATTTCACTTCATTGACATGCACTAAATGTTTGATTTAATGACAAAATATATGTTTGAGCAAAATGCAACAATTATAAAAGCTGATGATGACTGATTACAACCGCACATTTTGCATTTAAAATATATGATCTTAGACATGATTTTAGACTGTGCTTTTATTTCTCTGAAACATAGCCTATGAAAGTGAAACCAACCATTTCTGCAACTCACACAGTTACAATTACACTTCTAATATAACTAAAATCATCATTTTCTTCATCAGCATCACCAACAACACATTTACTTATACTATGGACCACAAAGAGTGGTCCATGGTGTCTTTCAATTAAATTAGATACCTGCATGTCGAGGTTTGTCATTCATTTCATAAAAGCAGGAAGAAACCTGTGTGGGCGGAGTTTGTGACGAAATACTTTATAATATTCTCAAACAATGAGCATTTAACTTCATATGTCGTATGTCTATTATAGCACATGCCGTTCAACACAAAACAAACATTCAATATCTTTGCACACTGATGCCAATAGCTTTTGCAACTCACTTTGTAACCAACTAATGATTAAAAGTGTAAATGCAAAGAAAACACAGCCAACGTATATTCAATGATATGTTCTATAAGCAAATGCAAACGTTGCCTTTAAAGTGTAATTTATAGCCTAATATCTGCCAATTTAATTTTTAAAATGAGTGTTATTTATTTATTTTCTTACTTACTTCCATACGGTTGTTCGGGGAACGTCGGTGTTTAATGCTGGTGTTTCTGTACGGACCGTGAAAACTGCAGCAGCACCGGAAGTTCATTCCACGCTTCCACTCGTCCTGAAGTCGATTCTCCGCGAGACTCCACAATAAACTGGAGTTATCTACGAATTCAACCATTAAATCGTCTTTACGCCACACAACACACTAATAATGTCTGACAACGAAGACAAGTGAGTTCTGGTTGCGTCTGTGACAGTCTTTATGAGATGTTTACTATCGTTTAAAGTTTGTGAGTGTCAAAACAACACGTTCAGATCATAATAAACCTGTAGTGTATACAAATAACTGTATTTAAGATAACTGCGCTATCTTGTCAGGATTTAAGGTCGGCGTTTGTTTATGTAACGTTATTTATCTGAGGATTCTGTGTTTTGTTGCTCAGTTTTGATGATGGAGATTTCGACGATGTTGAAGATGAAGAGCCTCTGGATGATCTGGAGAACGCCGAAGATGTAAGAAAACTGCTTTAAAGTCCTGCTGAGGATTGTTTTATAATCTGACAAGCGATCAGTGACTAATATAGATCAGAAAGTATTTAGCATTATATATGAAGCCTATTTTGGGACCAGTAAGATTTGTTTCCTTGCATTGCCACACTCTGAATGGTTGTATTACATGTGAGTTTAAGTACTTCTAATGAAGATCTTAATGTAGTTTTTATAGTTTTATAGTCGACTCAGAATCTCAATTTCACTTGGGTTGATTAGGTGTATGTTATAGATCCATTAAAATTGTCCTTTTTTTGACATAATATTAATGACAGATAAGTCAAGTTTATTGTCAAGTTATTGTAATGAAAAAATTGTATAATAAGAGTACTACAGGTTAGCATTTGTAGTACATATTTTATAAATTATTATAAATGTGTCTTATTGACATCTGGGAAGTATTTGTAATGAAAGAAGCTTAGTTTCTGTTGTTTTTCTGCTCATTGTCTCAATTGCAGTTTGGTTGTTGAAGTGCATCAGTTTCAGACTCTCCTGACAGTCTTATCTCTCTCTCTCTGTGTGTGTGTGTGTGTGTGTGTGTGTGTGTGTGCAGGAGGATCAGGAGAACGTCCAGATCCTGCCGGCAGGTGAAGGACAGCAGGCCAATCAGAAGAGAATCACCACTCCTTACATGACCAAATACGAGCGAGCGCGAGTGCTGGGGACACGAGCGCTTCAGATCGCGTGAGTGACCTCTGACCCTTCAAACACAACACACACTTCTGCTTTGAAGTGAACACTAGCGTATATACAGCCGAGCGCA
Organism: Acrossocheilus wenchowensis; assembly: GCA_029620275.1. Taxonomy (NCBI): domain Eukaryota; kingdom Metazoa; phylum Chordata; class Actinopteri; order Cypriniformes; family Cyprinidae; genus Acrossocheilus; species Acrossocheilus wenchowensis. Next base: position 47,781,756 of record CM056135.1, read on the forward strand.
TAACCTTTCAGAGTAAACTCCATTTGATAGCATTGACACATGCGCACCAGAATATTTCCTCCATGTTTAGTGTCTGCGTTCTCTTGATATTACGAGTGATAAAAAGTCTCAGAATTGCTCGTCAGTGCAGCCGTCTGCTTGTGCTGCGTCTCCAGCGGTTTGCGTGTTTGTTGTTCTCTCTTCTGCTTATTTTTTGAGTAAATCAGGGGTTTGGTTCAGTGTCGCCACCTTACAGTTCTGATGATGAAATTTATATTACACAAAGTAAACAAACCCCACTGTACACAAGAGTGTAATTAATATAGTATTTATTTATTGTTTTTAGTTTTCGTAATTTTTTGTTGTGTGCTTTTGCCATTTTTTTTTCTTTTTTAGTTTTTGTTAAACATTTCCCTGTTTTTGGGGCGTTTATTATAGTATCAGTCATGGTAGTACTTAAACTTATTTTAATTTCAGTTGCAAAGTTGCTGCAAAGGCAGCATTTCTAATTTATATTTAGGTTGCTTTTCATCTAATATTTGCATTTTATTTCAGTCTTATTTCAATTAACAAAAATGTTTTTTAATAGTTTTACATCTTAAGTTTTTTAACCATTAAAACGTTAGTACACATAAAAGCCAAGTCAATTTTATTTGTATAGCACTATTTACAAGAAATATTGTTTTGAAGCAGCTTCATATTTGTTTATTATTATTATTTATAAGGACAATACACATTTTAATAATACATTAATGCCTTAAAGTCATGTAAAGCAGTTTAGAGCTGGACGATAATATAGTTTATTTGAAGATATGAAGTATCAGACAGTTGAGATTTGCGGACTAAAAAATGCTCATAATGCTGCATTAATCATCAGTGACATCACTTCCTGTGTGACAGGATGTGTGCGCCGGTGATGGTGGAGCTGGAAGGAGAGACGGATCCACTGCAGATCGCCATGAAAGAGCTCAAGTATGACAAAACATGTTATTACATTACTGATATATTAAAGTTTTGATTAATTATTCATGATTTACTTATGTACGTAATTACAGACATTTAAAGAACTGTATGTTCTGTAGTAAAAACAATATTTTTCTGTGGGGGGGAAATATATATAAATGTTTTTACTTCTTGATTTTAATTTTGATTATAGAGTAAAATTATTTTAACAGTGTATGGACAAAGGCACTGACAGAATTAGTGTTTTTGTGTGTGGTATGTGTTTTAATGTTGTTTGTGTGTCGATCAGGAGCAGGAAGATCCCTATCATCATCCGCCGGTATCTGCCAGACGGGAGTTATGAGGACTGGGGCTGCGACGAGCTCATCATTACTGACTGAGAATCACACACACACACACACACACACACACACACACACACACACTCAGAGCCGCATCAGATCTGTGTGTCACAGCAGTGTTTGCAGCACAGATCTCATGTCTTCTGCTCTGGAGCTTCGTTTCATCCAGCAGTTCATGTGTTTGTCCGCAGGAGGGCAGCAGAAACACATGACAAACACCCAGCGCAAAGAGGAAGAGCGCACTCTCAATTTCATTATTTAATGTTCATTCCTTTTATTCATGCAATATTAAACTTTTTTTTTGTAGAAAATTATACTCTGTGCTCATGTTTTCTCATTACTGTTGTGAAACCATGTGACATTATCTGTAGATTCACTGTTTAAACTGCATGAGTTTACACAACTTTTAATTTAAAGCGGTTCATCACAATATTTTGTAGAAAGGGGGCGTTAGAATTGTTTTGTTTTTGAATAATACTAATAAAGTGGTGTAAACTGTAAAAGTAGCTACCAAAGGAAGGAAAACGTTTAATAAACATTGAACTTTTTTTTTTTTTAACCTTGTCTGAAAATTGTTGGAATGACCCTTGATGCAGAAATAAAATATGTTTCTTGAAAATTAAGTCTGATAAAGTTCGCGCCATTAAAAGTGTTTGGCGGGATTTGATTCGAATTTATCAGTGATGGCGAACCGTTTCCACTTAACTGACGCACGAGCGGCGGGATCTAAGTGTAAATATTCACTGTTTGCGCGGGTTAAAGTGTCTGAATTCACCTTCTGAGGTGAAACTGCTTTTCTAGGTGGATGAACTTCTGCTGGTGTCTTCCTGTGGATGGAGACATGTCCGTAAACAGTGTCTGCGCGTCTGAAATCACATATAGGCTACTCTCAGAGTAAGTTCTTATTTTGACTGAACTAGCTACAGTTACAAACGCACTTTCTATGTATTAACGTGTGTACAGGAAGGTTCCTCAAATCTTTCCCTGGAGGGCCAATCTGCTGCAGAGTTTATCTCCAATCCTGAAAAAAAAAAAAAAAACCCGCCTGTAGCCCTAGTCATTCTGAAGACCTTGATCAACTTGTTCAGGTGTTTTTGATTAGGGCTGGAGCTAAACACGGGGCTGTTTACACCTGTTCACTTAATGCGTTTTTTCTGTTCGGATAGCTATCCGATGGTGAAAAGACCAGGTGTAAATGCCCTCCGAAACGCATTCGAGACGGATATGAATCCGATCTCTCAAACACTTCAGGAGGAGGTCTGGGCCGCATTCCAGACGAAACTGGACAAGTGTAAATGCATCTGGTTGAAACCACATATGCTAATTTTACTCCTAACAAAATATTAAAATAATAAACGTGTGAGAGCGTTTTATAGGCTATATGGCATGTTATAGTCAGATATGACAGCGTTAATGCAGCAAGCATCACTGCGGATGAGTAGCTGAGTATCTCTTCAGCAAACCGACGCGAAAACTGCCGCGAATGAATCTGAAAGTAAGTCGCAGACGCTCAGCACACAATCATCTTCATTAAAAGTAGAGAGACTAACCTATCTTTCCTGTGCTGATGTCGCTCTCTCTCCTGTTGCGGTCTCTGATATTGAAATTTGCTGATAATTAATAAAATGCAGCGCATATCTTTTGCTTTCATTGACGTGAACTCGGTTAAATTTGCCTATAGCGCGGGAATTTAAGAACGGATTTATATCCGTTTTGTGAAGACACATTTATGTGACCAGGTGTAAATGGAAACGTTTTAACAAATCGGATAGATATCCGATCAGAGGAAACGCATGAAGTGACCAGGTGTAAACGGGCCCTATACAGGACAGGCACTCCAGGACCGACGTTACCTACCCCTGGTCTAGGAGGTGGTCATGTCGTATATGGGACAAACTGTGTTCAGCATGGCTTTCATACAGAACGCTCCTTTGATGCCTTAAATACATTGGCAACCCTATACGTGCAGGGCAGGGGCCCCTGGGCTTGAGGTTATGTCGGGGCCCCTTAAATACTGCAAATACCCTCAACTAAAATATTATTATGGAGTAACACAAAATACACACAAATTTAGATATGCATATTAATTAAATATAATTAATATGCAACATGTCTAGCCTAGTCAAAGTTTAGATGTAGCCTAATATTAAATAGTCATTATAATACAACAAATGTGCTCTCTCAGTTGATGCATTAGTATTATAAACATGTATTGCCATATCTGTCTTCTTTTGTCAGATTCTTAAATTTAATCAAATTCAGAAAAAAAAATAAATAAAAAAAAACTTTGCTCAGATTTTTTGCGTAACGATGCATTTAATACTTAATGGCCAAACAGATGTTTATAAAAGTTCAAATTGTTGTTGCAGATAAAATATAACAGATATTAAACAAACATTTTTTTACCAGGTTAAATGTTTATTAATAGTAACTCAAAACTCTACTTAACCATGGTCCCGCACATCTGCCATGTTTGTAGTTTTTAAACGCTTTTTATTTGTGTTTGTAGTTCTGAACTGAATCCTTTGCCAAAGCGCAATGGATTGTGGGCAATATTAGCCATTAGAGTGTGCACGAATCCACACTTCAAAAATATACCTGAAATAGTAGACCATCCGAGGACTTTTGGCATACTCTTTTCAACATACAGTTTGGGATACACTTATTTTAATCTCATATGCTATTTAGTATGAACATTGGGACGCAGGGCAAGAATTCGGACACATATTATTTTTCACCTACTATAAGGTAATATTAGGTATTGGATGCAGCCATTGTTTGCACTGTAAAGTGTCTGAATCAGACTTTTGAGGCCCAGACTCCTGTAGGCGGAGTTTAATGCATGTAAACAGTGACTGTTCAGAATTAAATACTAGCTTACTGCAAACTATTAAAAAACAGTTTGTGAAATAGTATGCAATACCCAACGATAAACTTTGTTTCAAAGAGTAGTATGCTGTGTTATATACATGACCTCAATAAGTTGCTTGTTTAGCCTAATTGGTTATTTTATTTTATCATTCCACATCAAGTCTAAAAAGTGGTTTAAATTAATGTTAGATGTCACTGCAGTTCATTCCTCACACTGGAAATCTGGACATGGAAGGTGAAACTGAGCGCACATCATTGATGCATGTTATAGAAAGGTCAAATACAGTTATGTTGTTTCCACATCCTTAATGTCACTGGATTTCATTTCAGCCACGATACAGTATTCAGTAAATAGCATGCTCAGATTCACTTCTGAGCACATATTTGCAGTGGCCTATGGGAAATTAATTTTGTCCTTGTGACTCATGGACACACAATCATATGATGATACAGAAGCAGGAAATTAAACATGTTTTCAGGATCTGGTTTGCACTCGTCTAACTTCACACTGTCTATCTCCATCTTTCTCTCTCTCTCTCTCTCTCTCTCTCTCTCTCTCTCTCTCTCTCTCTCTCTCTCTCTCTCTCTCTCTCTCTCATGCACACTGTTTAGGAATGTCCAAATCCTGTTGCAGTGAGACCTGCAGTGTTTGTGTGTGTGTGTGTCTTTGTATCCAGTGAAACTGCAGGCCAGACCCCCTCCCTCCCTTCGCTCAGCCAGAGCTGAATGAGTCTCTTTGTTTAACCAAAGTATCACACAGATGATTAAATCAGGGGAATTAGAAATCAGCCTCAACTCTCAGCGCACACACACACACACACACACACACACACACACACACACACATATGCAGGACAGCATTCACACACAGTATTAATGCAGAAATGTAGAGGTATTTGAGATGTGCGCTGTCATGATATTGGTTTCAGCCAATCAGAATAAACAAGCTCACACTGAATTTGTTTAGAGTGGAATACTAGCATAATGCATGTACACATACTTAGTATACACTATATTGCTGTCACATGACTTCATTGTGTTGTATATGGAAATATATCAAATCAAGCATACTGCATTATTATACAGCATGCAGTTTGGTATATGACTTAAATGAAAAAAAGGCAATATATTTTATACATAGGTTACTGTATTCAGTTGAAATACATGGGTAATATCTATTAAATACACCATAAAAACATTATTGAACTGTTTTGAAGAAATTATTAATACAAGCTTTTTAACTTAAAAAATGTGTTTAATGTACTACTTGCCGTTTCTTTGTAATTATTTGAGTGAGTTGTGAATTTACTACCAATTTCTAAATGAAAACTGTTTCTACATATTTTTATAATCATTGAAATAGTAATAAATAATAGCCTGCTTTTGTAGTGTGCTAATCTGAACATAGTCAGTAATTCATTGAGTATTAAATATGTGGCACTTAAAACTGACATGATTTGTCCTGATCTTACAGGTGGAGAAGATTAGAAAAAAAAGGGAAGAGGAAGAAGAAAATGAACATTCAGGTAAGTATGAACACGAGGACGCGATTGTACAGACTGCAGCTTTATTTAAAGTGAGGGAAGTTAGTCACTGCTTTCTTCTATTTACACTGATAAAGAAAAACAACAACACTTTTACCCACCACAAAATTACACAAAGTTTCCAACATCAGAATAAAACGCTACTGATAAAAAATAACGAACAAAAACAACAAATATAAATAATATTCTGTAATATATAACAAGAAAGCCGTTTGTTTGTTGTTTCTGAATAATACTAATGAAGAGGGCGAAAACTATAAAAGTACCAAAGGGAAGAAAACATCGAATAACTAAACGTTTACAGTAACAGACTGTCTTTACGAAATAATACCGCAATGTTTTATTTCTTGTTAAAAAATTAAATCTTGAACCGGGCAATGTTCTGAAACAGACATTATTTCCACGAAATACAAAACGTTGCTCTTTCAAAATCGCGTATTAAATTGTCACGTGGGCATACAAATATTCCTATAGGCTAACGGCTATTAAAGTTCGCACCCTGAAAATAGATCCGTGTGATTTAATTCGAATTTTTCAGTGATGACGAACAGTAGCCGATGGACTGAGGCACTGATGGTGTTATCTAAAAAAGGTAATTTATGTACCAGAAACTCATAATTAGGCTAAATCCGACGTGACGGAAACATTGCATTACAGTACTCCGCCTATGTGTTTGGAGTAATAGGTAAAAATGCGTAATTATCGTATCCTGGCACTGATATTTACACACTCTGAAAGTCATAAAACACAAATGTCATTAACAAACACTAGACAGTGGTGAAGACTTTTCAGTGTAGTTATGGCAACACAAATAACAAGAGTAACAACAATAGAAAAGATTACAACAACGAAAACACGTCATTATTTGTTGATAAAAACAATATGGCCTTATTTTGGTTAATAAAAAGAGATTATTCATTCATACAAATTAAAAAAAAAAAAAAAAACACATGGATGTACAGATAATAGCATCGGTGTAAGTTTGTTTGCGTGTATGTATATTTGAGTGAAGTTGAGCGGGTCGATGTATGGTTTGAGTGTTACTGCCAAACCAAACAGAGTTCAGAAACTGCACCAATTTTTGTTGGATTTTTGTAATGTTTTGGTCTCAGAACTTTGGTAATATGTCTCATGAAGGACCACTGGTGTCAAATTTCTGCCTCCTTCATTTCATCTGGCGTTGAGTGAATCTGTGTCGGGTCGTGAAGGTTTTATAAGCCTGAGGCACGTGAGAATATGTTCCCTGCAGATCTCCACACACACAAGTTTCTCTCAGATTTCCGTCTGTGTAGATTGTGGTGCAGGTGAGTGTTTGTCATGATTTTCAGTCACACTTCTGTCGAACCCTTCAGCGACTGGATACGAAACCAGAATGTTGCATCACGGTCGAGATAGGGTGGTGTATACGGGCTGCTCCCAGTGCGTTGGGCTGTGCGACTGCGGCACGGAGCCAGGATCTGGAATGGCGGTGTACAGGGGCCTCTGCGAAGGGCCCATGTAGGAGAAAGCGGAGTAGAGGCCAGAAGTCTGGCTAGAGTGGGCATAGTATGAGCCTGACGCCTGATGCTCGGCGTATTCGGCGAACTGCGCGCGGGATGCCAACGAAGGGAAGGCGGCGCTGTAGTGTGGCAGGTAGGTGACGTGCGACCCGCTCGCCGCAGCTGCTGCGTCACTGGAGAAGTGCGTCTCACTCTTAATCTGCGTTTTCCCGCCATCCGATCCCAAGTGCTGCTGGGAAGGCAGCTGCTGCTTGGAAAGCCAGGCAGTGGAGTGACCGCTAGCGGCCGCCAGTGCACTGGAGATGCCGTAAGTGTATGGCGAAGCCGAAGACCCGGCGCCGGTGCCACTCGACGACTGCGGATGACCGTTGGGTGGCAGGTACTGGTCGAACTCGTTCACGTCAAACGGCTCCATGTTGGCCATCACATCATGGCTGATCTCGCCAATGTCCACATTTCCGAAATCGATGTGCGGTTTTCCACTGGCGGATGAGGAGGCGGAGCTTCCGTCTGCTCCCACCCCCAAACCGCTCCTGGAGGCTCCGCCCTCACGCTTCCCCTCTCCGGATTTACCACCCTGCAATTCCGTCTTAGGAGTGGTAGGGGGCGTCGGAGGGCTGTGACTCTGACCTGAAGGAACAAATGGATGATTTTAGAGGAAGAAGTTTGGGGTCAGTAAGATTTTTGATGTATTTGAAGGGTTTTTCTCACCTAGGCTGCATTTATTGCTTTTATTCTAAAGGCCTTTTCACACCAAGAGCGATAACTATAAATACTACGATAACTATATTTGCGTTCACACCAGTAAACGATAGCTGTCTGTTTTTGTTGTTCTTTTTTAATTTAACTTCAACCAGTAGATGGCCTCAGCATGCACGTTTCAAGCGCATCTAAACAGTGAATCTAGCGTAATCTATCTGATTTCTAAGGTAGAGTAGTGGAATAAAAACAATATGTAGTCTTTTCAACTGAAACTTCAGAAGAGGCAAGACAATGTTGGCGAAACTAATAAGGTAATTTTATGTTTTGTTACTCTGTTTGCTGTGTAATTTCTGTTTGCTCCTCCACAATTTCGCCTGCTATTTCAAATGCACAAGCCCTTTAAATTTGAATGAAGTCTGATAGGCTGTCAGTGTTTTATTGTTCATCAGCTGAAAAAAAAATTGTTCTGAAAGTGATCCCAACAATATCTTTCCTCTATATCGTTATTGTTATAGTCGTGACTGAACTCTGCTATTCTCTTAAATTTTAAATGATTTTTAGAACGTTATCTTTATAGTTATAGTTATCGTTATTCTTGGTGTGAACAGGCCTTAACACTATAAATGTCTTCACTTTTGATCAATTAAATGCATCCTTGATGAACAAAAGTGACCCCAGATGTCTTAACAGCAGTGTAGGCAGGTGTAGCGCACCTGTAGCATGAGGATGGTGTCCGTCACCCAATGGTGATCCTGTGGCCCCGCTATGTGCCACCTCCAGGTGCAGGCTTTTGTAATGCGATTGGCTGTGACTGACCTCACCCTCAGAGTGGCCATCGGCCTCAGAGTTGGAGCCCGGTTTGCCGTTCTTGCGTCGACGTGGCTGGTACTTGTACTCGGGATAATCTTTCTTATGCTGCTTCCTCAAGCGCTCAGCTTCCTCGATAAACGGCCTCTTATCCGTCTCATTCAGCAGCCTGAAACACACATATGCATAAAAAGATTAGATTTTGCACAGTATAAAATGCAATACCAGAATATTTAATAGTGAAACAGTAACCCAATCACTGGACAAATGAAGAGAATTTAATCCTGTATCATCACAATAAATTCAGAGGGCAGGCACTCAGACAAAATGACAATAAAATCTTATTTCAATCTACAGAAATTCAACAGTTTATCATCTTTATTATCTTACCCTTATTTACAGTATGCAAAAACACAAGTTAAATAAGTTATAACATAACATAAGTTAACTGAATCTGGCTCAGATTTCTCCTCTGAGAGTTTAACATGAGCATACGATCAGTTTTCTGTCTGATATTCCAGCTGGTGTCTGAATGAACTCTGCGGTTTGATTCTCCACCTGTTATGCTGTCATCTGTAGAGCGAGACGCTTTCATTCAGCGACTGCATCTATAAATCCAGCAGAACCAAACACTCACTCTCTCATGAAAATAAACTATTTTAGAAAAATACACACCGTAATAGCTGAAGCTGGCCTTCCAGCTCGGGTTAATAGTGCTGTTTACAGACTGTGGCCTGTGTATGTGTGTGTTTGTGCTCTTTTCCACAGCAGCTCCTGAAGGGATTTGTCCCTCTAATCTGGCATGTTGAAGGAATGATTATTCTGAGCTAAAGCCCCTGAGAAACTCAAAGCCAGAGGCTGAGTTAACAACATCAACGGAAGGGTGTGCAGATAATATAAGGCTGACAGTGAGGTGTGGCCATCAGATCAACAGCAGAACCAAAGAGAGCCATTAAACTGCAGCATCAATTATTAACTGATAGAATTACAGTAATGAATTCATGGTGGCTGTTTCTTGAGTGGTTTATGACAGTGAAGAGATTGAGAATGTGCAGATGGACTTTCAATTTGGTCACTTTGATTTTTATGGAGATGCATAAATTTTTTCTTCTTATTTTTGACCCTGGACCACAAAATTAGTCTTAAGTCACATGGGTATATTTGTAGCTATAGCCAACATTGTATGGGTCAAAAACTATTGATTTTTCTTTTATGCCAAAAATTATTTGGATATTAAGTAAAGATCATGTTCCATGAAGATATTTTGTCAGTTTCCTACCATAAATATATCAAACCTTCATTTTTTTATTAGTAATATGCATTGCTAAGAACTTCATTTGGACAACTTTAAACGCTATTTTCTCAATATTTAGATTTTTTTTCACCCTCAGATTCCAGATTTTTAAACGGTTGTATCTCAGCCAAATATTGTCTTATCCTAACACACAATGCGTCAATGGAAAGCATATTTACTCAGCTTTCATGTGATGTAAAAATGCCCCTATGCCTTTTTATTTTATTTTTTTTATTTTGTGGTCCAGAATAACATTTGGTTGTTAATTAATATTAATTATTATTCTTATTTGTTCATACATTATTTCTTTTATTTCTGCTAGTATTTTTTTTTCCCCCATAGGCTATATGCATCTTTTAGAATTATTTTAAAATAGTGTTTATGTAAAGCACAAGTGTGCTATATAAATAAACTTACCATTGGAGTGCTAGGCTATATATGAATTTGTGCATTCAACACCATAGGCCTATATAGTAGTCAACATTTGAAGTGGATCAAAAAGTTAATCAAAGTTGTCCTAAGACAAGAACGCATTTTGGATTTAGGACAATTTTGATGAATTTTGATGATGGTTTTGATCCACAAATGTTGACTAGTGTGTATATATATATATACACACACTAACATTACTGCACCATGGTGGCGCCAAAGCATCTTTTGTAAGGGACACACGGGTCAAAAGTTACTTTTTGCTCTCACCTCCAGAGTTTTCCGAGTGTTTTACTGAGCTCGGCGTTATGCAGGTGCGGATATTGATCCGCCAGTTTCCTGCGCGCGGCCTGCGCCCACACCATGAACGCGTTCATCGGCCGCTTGACGTGCGGCTTGTTCTTGCTGCCCGAGTTCACGCGCACGGGCATCGGCACGAGCGTCCAGTCGTAGCCGTTGAGCACCTGACTGACCGCCTCGCGGATGCCGATAGGGAAGCGGTCGTCGTCTTCGTCGGACTTCACCGACACCCCGGCGGAGACGCCGGTCGCATCATCACCGACGCCCGGCATCTGAGACGCCTGACCGGGAAGAGGGGAGTCCGCCCCGCCGGGAGCACCGGACGAGTGACCGGGGGACATGGAGTGACCGTCGTCCGAGACCCCGGGACTCATTTCCACCTCTGACATACTGTGCTCCTCCGCCGACATCGGTCTTCTCGCTCTGCGGCCACAGGTGTCTGCAGTAGGTCTAGTTTTTCCTCACAGGGCCTCTGTATTTTATTATTTTTTTTTTTTTTTTTTTTTTACTTTTTAATTAAGTTTATTCACTAAAAACGACTTTTGTCTCTAAACAAGTGGCCAATATTTTAATAATTATTAAATACGTATTTTAGGTCCTCCAAAGGAACTTCAACACGCTTTTTTTTTACACGATCTCCGTTCTTTCAGATTGAATCCATCCGCCGTCTTCTTTAGGATGTAGATGTGCTGAAAAACCTGCAAAAACATACAAATATATTTTTATTCATTTTTATCATTATTTGTCACGCTACCTTTACATGTTTTTGTAAAGTATATTCTCAATGTATAGCCTGATAGCACACCTACATCACTGAGACATCCATTTGTCTTCTGCATTTACATCTGCAAGACATTTTTTAGAGTGTTTGCTCATCTGCAATGTCTGTTGGACGTTTCCTATCAGATGTCAAATAGATGTTTATTACATGTCTTTAAGATGATTTAGAATGGATGTAAAACTGAAATCTGAAAGATGTCTGTCAGATGTTTGTACACAGCAGATGCTTTCCAGATCAAGCGATCTTTAACAGACATCTTGCAGAGGTATACTACCTGGGTAATAATATGAATATGGAGTTGTAATGGGATATAACCGCACAGCCTCTTTGCTGTTCATAACCCAAACGCCTCACGAACAAGATAAACCTGTTCAGGAAAAACTGCTACAAACACTGAGGCTTTGACTTTATTTAGAATTCGTCTTTTTTCCAGCAATCATACGGTGGCGTCAGTTCGCCTCAGTGTGTGTGCGTGTGTTATTTTAGCTTCACTTCTGCTAACAAGCTACTGTTGAAGGTTTGGCGGTTTGTTCAAGCTCCCGGGAGAGAAAGTGCTGGAATAATACCGGCTTCATTCCGCCCCGCTGCTGGATAAACACGGAGCGGCGCTGCTGTGGGCAGCTGAATTACACAGTGTTTGTCGGTGAAAGCACAAGCGACGACTTATAACCAGGAGACAAATACACCGAGTCATGGCAGTGTGTTTCTGAAAACTCAAGCAAGCAGCAGTGAATATAGGCTATGCGTGTGATCATTATGATAAATTATTTATTTTGCTTGTACAAGTCTGACTGAAGATCAATCAAAAAATCAGCTTTTCTCTTAAGTGAACACAACAAATAGCTACTGTTTTATACGGCAAAAACTCTAGAGATGCGACTTGTCACGCAAAGTTGAACTTGAATTAGCTACTGTTGTCAGAGTGGATCGAATCTCATCCGAACACAAAAACAACAAACCATCCGACACCAGTGTTAATTAAGATCAGACATAGGTGACTTCACTTCTGTGATAACAGATTCATTTAATATTAATTTAATAATCACATTGGCTCGCGGGAATACAGACGTTTAATTATTTCTGTCTGATTGACTTGTGTGTAAAGTCGACGTTTTGTGGGACAAAAATAGCTTATTATGCACCTCATGAGACTTAATAATTTGTTTTTAGTAGGCTAACACAGGTATTGGCCAATTTCTTTAAGTAGCCCAATTGCGCTTTTGGGTTTGCTCTATTTTCCGTTAAACTCATTTCAGTACAAAGCGACTGTTTGAGAGAACTTTGAAACTTTCTGTTGATTCGTTTTAACCACCCACAACTCTTTTCTATAGCTCGTTTTTTTTTTTTTTTTTTTTTTTTTTTTATCCGCCACTGCTTTATTTGTTCAAATTTAATTCACTTCATCTTTCGCTAGATTATTTCGGCATATTCTTGACAAGGTTCACACAGTACAGTAGGGCGGATCATTACGCCTGGTTTGGCAATAATTTGCCCCTAATTCACTCATGCCAAAACACCACTCTTCTAAATGGAACAATCGCATTCAAATATAACAGACATTTAAAACAACGTGCTCAGATTTGAATAAATATATAGATTCAAACTTCCGCCAATGAGATAATTTCAGTGTTTTAATCAGATTATAGGAGCATGAAACTTTTTTTTTTTCTTTTTGTGAAAGGAATGTGACAGACTTAACATATTATATAGATTTTGTACTTTTCGTTTTTCTCTGTTCATATTAGAAAATTACACCTGATGTCTATGGAGAACAATCTGGACAGAAACAGCATTTGCTCGATAATGCGCGAGTAAAAAATTTTTCAAAGACTAGCTATAGCAAATGTATGCTAAATGGCCAATATATTGGCTGTATTCTAAAAACCTCTTTAAAAGTTATGTATAATGGCTGCAACATCATACATGGACACAAATAGCCTACTTAAAATCAAAGTATTTAAATTCGTCATTTAACGAGCTTTTTGCCAGATGATCGAAGTTCATGTGTCAAACACTGATTAAGCAACTTTTCCCATTAAGGCAGATTAACCCAACACGTCTCTGATTTACACATTCACGCAAATCTCGAAATTTATACCTCGTGACAACAACTTAGTTTTAAAGAGTTTCGTGTTCAGAAAAAAATAGCGCTGCAGTATTCTACACTGTTAATTCAGACAGAAAAAAAAACTTTCTTCTTTACAATTACGCCCTTGTTACCAAAACTCAAACCACTGCAGAGAAAACTCGAATTCACATTTAAACAAGCATATAAATAAGGTAAAAGCAAGGCATATATTATCAACAATACTGATACTACTAATTTCTCCGTTTAGCGGTTTCTCGATACATTGCATTGGCGTATATTCCCACACAGAGTAAGTGATAGAGAGAGAGGTAATAATGTCAAGCGTCTTACTGCACTGAAGCAGGTCGCCCGCCCAGCGCGAGAGTCCGTCGGTTCAGCCCCCTCGCTCGCGCTCTGAATGCCTGCTCTGTGTCGCGCGCCGGGGCTTAAAGAGCCTCGTTGTGTGAGGAGCTAGAAAAAAAAAATCAATTCGTGGAAAAAAAAATCTCTTAAAGGAACAGCAGAGGCCTTTCGGGTCGCGCGCTGATTGGCTGCTGGATTTCGCCCTGAAGTTTCTCAGCGGAGGGCGGTGATTTCTGCTGCAAATCAAGGACAGTAATATTTGGCCTCTTAGAGTGTAATCACACTTTTATTTGTGCGTTTAAACATTTTATATCCCCCCCCCCCCCCCCCCCCCACACACACACACACACATATTTAGATCGTTATATTGTTGATAACTCTCGGCTGTGAAGATTTGGCGTGAAGTTGTTTCATTACAAATAGTCATATAGCCTATAGGCACATGCTGTCATTGTCATAACACTCTTAAAAATAAAGGTTCTCTATTCGCATCTTAGTTCAAGAAACTTTAATATCCATGGTTCTTTTAATAGTGAAAAAGATTATTTAGCTTAATAAAAAGTTCTTCACACTAATGGTTCTTTTAGGAACTGTTCTTTGGGGAACCCATTTTTTCCCTATGAATGTCACTGTGAAAACAGCCTTTATTTTGAAGCGTGGGTTACACTTTATTTTAAGTTGCCCTTGTTACAGTGTAATTATACATTTAAGTACTGAGTAATATTGATTAACTATATGTATATGTATGTGAGTGGTTAGGGTTTGGCTTAGGGTTACTTGCATGTAATTATGCATAATTTATTATTATTTTAATAGTAAGTAGGCCTACGTAACGTGTAACAAGGACACCGTAAAAAAAAGTGTTACTGAAGCGTGTAATAAACCAAATTCTATAGTTGGAATCTGTGATTTTTCAAATCAGTTCTTATTCGTATTCATGACAAGACTTAAACGCATTTTATTTGCAGATATTTAATTTCTGACATACAAAAGTTTTCAATCAAAAATATACATTTGTGTTGTATCCCAATACAAAATTGGGAATAGCCTAGATCTGAGTTGATGAAAAGCAATTAATTAATTAATTAATTAAATCTGATAATTGAATAAACAATAAAAGGTTACATTTAAAATACACAAATAATTGGAAAATAAAAACAATCACAATAAAACTGAAAAAATTAAATATTTAATTTGTTTATTATTTCATTGTATATGTCAAATGACGGCAAACCAGCTGAGAACCGTGAATATGCAAATGTCTATTATTATTTTATTTATTTTTTTAATAGCTCCGAGTTGCTCGGGTAAAAATAAAGTTCGGGAATTGCTACAATGTAAGAATGCAAAGTTGTCAAATTAGCTATGATGTTACGTTTGTCATCTCATAATGCAGTTTTATGATTTTGTCAGACATGAAATGACTTTCACAGGTGGTCGCTGGTTCCTCATTAGGGTCACTGGGGTTTTCTGGTGTTCTTTCAACTGTTTCCGATCACACTGGCGCGTTGTTGGCCTGCTTGTGCCGCGGGGTGAACCAGAGGAGCCCTTCCACCCCGCCGAGCGCCATCAGACCTGTCAGCAGCTCCGGTAGTGCGACTCTGCGCACCTGCTGTGCGCAATAGCGTCTTCTTTCTTACTCGAGCGCGTGCGGAATAGCCGGTCTGTGAGTGTAAATGAATCTGGGCTATTAAGCATAATAGGTTGCGACTTATTAGCTGATTTTAAAGCTTATTTTTATGCGCGGGACGGTGCGCGCCCATGCAGGCCTGCAGTCGTGACCCGCTTAGCGCTGGAATGAACTCCTGCAGCATCGTGTCGTGCTACGTGTTAGTGTCATAATTGCATCACATAAACACACAGAGAGCGCATTTAACGCGTTTAAACAGAAAATATAGAAAGACGAGAAGAGACGGGCCAAACGCACACAAACACGCGCGCTGTTCTGGTCAACAATAACCTCTTGTATTTCCATCTCGCGACGCCTCCCCTCCACCCAAGCCAAAAATCATTGCCTTTTTCATTATCCATGAATGTTGACTCTGATAAGGGGATCCTGACCATGAGAGCATCTCTCTGTCTCGGTCTCCGGCGCTCTTTGCGTCCTTTGTTTTATCTCAGGTGAATTGTAATCATGTGATCAAACGAACACCCCCCTTCCATTACCCTCTTAAATGAAAAAATGAGGAACAAAAAGCAGTTCTGTGTATATAAAAAAAGAAAAGAAAAGAGAAAAGACGCGCGTCTCCCTTTAGAGCGTCTTTTTCTCCGTGTCGCTTCAAACGTACACATATAGAGGAAAAGCGGCGCGCCGCGTCTCTGTCTCTCGGCGGTATGGATGTACGCGGGAATCGTGCGGATCTGAGGCCTGCTGCACGCTTTGATGTGAGTTTCTCCCGGTTGCGCTTAGGGAAGTTGGGAAATGCGCGGAGAAAGCGGCGTTTGTAGGAATATGACTGCCCGCGTCACTTTGTCTGCAAGCATTTTAAACATAAAGTGCAGACCTGGAGATGAACATTTTTAGGGGATCATCATGCAATTGTTTATGTGTGCTGAATTGACGTGTAGCTGTTCAACTCCGTTACTTTGGCTGTTTGTCTTCCTGTAGATTCTTGCAGTGAGTTGTCAGTTTTGATGATCGCGATCTGAGTTTCTTTTATGGCGTGTTTGTTGTGCCCTGACATTTTTGAGCTTTGAGAATTTGTGCAGTACATTAATTTAGGCTGATGTCGATTGTTTATTTTTTGTAATTATTTTGTTTATAAATTATTATAAATTATGTTCTTTGCAACGATTTCCGGTTTTTAATGAAAAGACTGTTTTTAAATAAGACACAAATCTTATAGCCTACTATAATGGTACGAATAAAAATACATGAATTAATTGTGATAGTTCAGAAATTATATATATATATATATATATATATATATATATATATATATATATATATATATATATATAATATTACATTCTTTAATTAATTTTAGTTGAAATAAGTTAAACCCGCAGGTGCGCGAGATTCGTCTTTACCTGGACTAATTAATAAATAATTAATACGCTCCTTTGCCTTTCTTGCATTTGTAATCTTTTACATCTTTTTCGAAAACTTACAGCAAAATATTGTCAAAATGAGTTTCATCTAATAACATGTAGACATGTAACATTAGATCAGAATTATCCTGTTTGTATTTCCATTGCAAAATTTTGCTTAAGATCGAATAATAATAACAATAGTCAAAAACTATTATTTACATATAAACTAGCTATTGTTATTATTATTATTATTATATTCGTTCTTCTTGTTTTATAATGATTGTTTTATCTGTGTAGTTCTCTGTGTAGACTCTCATTGACGCGTTTAAATGCGTTAAAATAAAGTTGAAATTAATTTGTTTCCCTTCAAGTTCAATCCTTTTTTTTTTTTTTTTACATTTTATAAAACTTAAAATAAGAGTCATTTTGAAGCAAAATACTGTCGAAAACGTCTCTTGTTTATTATCAACGCGACCGTATTCGTGCGATACAATGTTATTTAATCACCAGTTGTATTATTAATTCGTATATTGCCTTATATTATAATTCGTGAAAACTCCCGTTAAAATTGAGAGCCCGAGACTGATTTAGGCTTATGAACTAAACCATTTAATGATTGATATTAATCCATGAAAACATTATCTGTGCTGCAATTAAAAACTTCTCTATCAGCATTTATTTTAATTACAGTTTTGACCTAAGGAGCTGCAAACTAAAGTGAATTATTGAACCTTCTAGTGGATTATTGTTCATTCTGTTGGAAACTGATGTTCTCAGCAAATCTCAAACATTGCTGGCTGTTATTTCATTCTCTGTGCAGTTAAATTGGATAATGAGTGTGTGTGTTGGTATGAGTGTGTGTATGAATGTGTGTTTTAGTGCAGTCATGCAGCATGTGACAGTGATGCTGCTGCTGGTTGCCGTTGGAGATGGTCTCTGGGATGTGCAGGGGTCAAAAGGTCAATATGAGGACATGCATGTCTCATGACCGGCTGATGGCTGGCCTTCACACACATACACACACACACACCTGATCACATTGGCTTTGCATGTGTGCCAGTTTCTGGCCTGACAGGAAGTGGGGTGAACAAAAGATGCGAGTGGGCGGAGTTTTTATCATTTTTCCTCTGAGAACGAAAGGTTTTGCCCTTTTGTCCGCTTTAGTAATGACGGCTGGGGAATTCCTGTGTGTGGCAGGAAAGGTCAGACGCTGCTGGAATGATCTCATGCGTCCAGGGTTTGTGCTTCTCCTGTTGTTTTCCTCAGTAAACGAGGTGGAACTGGTGAAAATCCCAGCGGAGTTGAGTTCCTGTGGGCGGAGCCTCGGCTTCACCTGCAAGAGAACGTCACGGCCCAGCGAGACTCACCTGTGTGATACTTTACTCTCTGAGAAACGAGTCTCATATTTACTGAACACTTGTACTTCATCTTTGATATCTGCTGCATTTCAGAGACTTTCAGAGGTTATATCTGTGTTGGTGTGTGTACCAGGTTTTATTAAAAATCATTGGCGCTTTATTTTAAGCACCAGTTATCACTATTAACAATCATGTATTTCAATAGCATGTTGTCTGTTTATGAGGCACATGTTAATGCCTTGTTCTGTATGACCATATTTTGGATCCCTTAATCCACTTGATAGCTAAACTTATAACAACTACCTAACTAACTATTAATAAGCAGCAATAGTTGTAGTTAATAATTAGTTAATAGTGAGAATTGGACCTTAAAAAAATGACCACATAATTACATATATATATTTTTTTCTATACTTTTCAATATGTATTATTAATAAATATATATTTTAAATATCTATATATATTGATAATTATATTTAAATATATATTTTAATTTATGTTGTTTTCATATCATATGTATATATACAAAAATATATCTTTAGTATGTATAAAAAATTTATTTATTTGTTTAGTTGTTTCTTTGTTTGCTTATATTGCAGGCTTAATAAAAAATGAGATGTTTTTACAATTACTTTTTCTTTTGACAAACAGCGGTAAAGAGGATTTGTTTATTCATTTATTTATTTTTTTGCAGGCTTAATTAAAATTCAGATGTTTTTTTGTTTTTTTTATTCTTTTGACAAACAGCTGTAAACAGGAATATATAGGATTTGTTTATTTTTTTATTTATTGCAGGTTTTATTAAAAAATCACGTTTTAAATTTTTTTTCTTCTGACAAACAGATGCAAAGAGAAATAGATATAGATGAATATATACGTTTTATTTATTTATTTATTTATTTAAGCTGTAAAGTGATTGAATTTGTGATTGAATGCTGATTGAATGGTAGTGATGGATTTATTCATTAATACATTTGTATTATTTCTCTAATTCAGTATAATTATAGTGTGTCTGTGAATCCGCACCTGTGCTCAGATCCTCCAGGTGTGGAAATACTGTTAGAAAGAGCAGTAGTGTTTGTGAGAGACAGACAGGTGAGCAGCGAGACAGGTGTGCAGATCAGCACTCTGATGCTCGTTTGCTCATTACACTCATCTGTGAAATACTGCCAGTGTAGGGATTTACATGTACATGTATTCTGATGCATTGACCCATGAATAGAATGCATACTGTATGTTTCAGATGTTATCTTGACTGTAACATTTGAAGCACGCATTTCTGCGATGGCGCCTTTGAAACTGTAAGTATTGTGAAAAGTGCTGTACAAATGAGCATGAATGGAAATACATACACTAACTTTAATTCATCATTTGAGCTGTTTTGTTCTGGAACAGGAAGATTATTTTTTTCTCTCTTTTCCTTGTCAATCCCTCCATTCTGTACATTCTCCCACTCTCTGCTGAATATTAATGATTAAAGCTCATTAACATGTCATCATCTTCAGAGGGTTAATAAAGTCTGGGGGTCCGTGACCCCTGCTGACCCCCTCTCTCTCTATCTCTCTCCCTCTCCACCATCTTTTAATAAATCGATGCAGCTGCGTAACGCTTAAATGGGTCCCCGTCTCTGGGATGAATCCTGCTTTTGTGTCGTCTCTCTTTCTGCTGGTGGACGGGTGGCAGTGGTGTGGTGGGGGGCAAAATCTTGGACAGGATTCCTCTGCAGCTGGGGAAGAATGGATGGAGAGAGAGAGCATGAATGCTCCATTGTGTGCTCACTTCATATCTGCACCGACTGCCTCCGCCAAGAGTCCAGTTACCCCAATTGTGTTGGAGAAACATCTAAAGGAAGCTGATATGGGGTTTCAGAGGGTTTAATGGGGGTTTGGGGTGGAGGAGGGCGAGAGAGAGGGAATTGGTTACCTGGTTTTCAGGTATGCGTAAATCCTTCTCCAGCAATATCCCAGCTAGCAGGGAACGTTCTGAAAACGTTCTCTCAAAGTTGTAAACAAGCGTTCCTCCAGTAACGTTAATAGAACGTTAGTTCAATGTTATCTGGACTTTAGTAACGTTCATTAAATGTTCTCTCAAAGTTATCAACAAACTTTCTTCCAGTAACCGTAATCAAACAGTCATTCAAAGTTATCTGGGGTTTAATAATTTTCTCTCGAAGTTCTGAACAAACGTTTCACGATTAACGTTAATAGAACATTCGTTCAGAGTTGTCTGGACTTTAATGTTAGCACAAAAACAGTATTTATACATCATTCATTGAACACTTTTTTTTTTCCTGAAAAGTTTTAGTTTAGCATTTTTTAAATGTTACAACTTCTTTCGGAATGTCCAGAGAACATTTAAAAGTAACATTCCTATAGCGTTTGTAAAGTGGTAAAATGCAACGTTCTCTTAACATTAGTGTCGCCAATTAAAAACAGTTATTCTCATTATCAAAAAATATTCTTCCAGTAATGTCAATAGAGTGTAGTTTCCAAAATAGTTTTTAATAATGTTTTTAAACAACACAAAAAACATTATGAAGGAACATTATTTATATCTGAAACATTTAATTTGACTTGTTCTGGAATATTCAGGGAGCATTGCAAAGTAACATTCCGTTAATGTTACTGGAATTGTAAAATGGAATGTTCCCTTAACATTTGCATAACCAAGAAAGAATGCATTTAAAAAATATATATATTCATTTAATGTTATTTGATCTTTAATAATGTTCTCAAAATGTTAGAAGAAAAAAAAAAT